>JACEGR010008869.1:0-32198 GCA_014170235.1 Listronotus bonariensis
TAAAGGGTAAATTGGCAACAATAAGTTTTAATGTTCGGCATTTTGTGGTGGTATCAAGGTGTGTGTAATTATTGAACTAAACCCCAATATTTTATATTAATAGGAAACAAAAACAAGTACCTAACATTAAGGGCAAAAATAGCACAGCTATATAATTTGAATTTGGCGGGCAAACGATAAAGTCGACTCACGCGCCATCTGCGTTTACCTGCCTTGAAGACAGACAAGGAAGGCCCAGCAGCTATCTCTCTTTCGGATAATTTATTTACATTTAGTTGCTCGTCTCATTCTTGTCTCTGATCCGCAGTGGCAAGACGGATTTTTACGACCTCGCGCAGTGGGTGGACGAACATGCGCACTTAAAAGCCGTGGCAAAATACAAACACCGGCACCCCGTACCCTTCGTCCGCGGTCTGACCGTAACGCTCATTAGCTACCGTACTTCGAACGGAAAACCAGGACGCCGTCAACAAATTTTTCTTATAATGCGGATAATTTCTTTAAAGCCGGGTGCGTTTACCCTCAACTGGCTTGCGCACAAACCGGTTTTTTCGCCCATGAAATGTAACTTTTGTTTCGCGCAGGTTATATGGATGGCAATCTATCGAGATCAGTGGTCTATTACGAATATTCATACCGCCATATATGAAAGCTGCGATTTACGCCAGCCTGTTAATATCAAATGTTTCGAGTGTCGGACTGGGCGAACGCGTCACTTTTTGTCGGACAAGTTAGCCATAATGTTTTACATGCAATTTTTAAACACCATGATAAAAATCGTAAGGGTTTGAGTTACGAAACCTGCTTAGTCCGATACCCGAAACATGTGTTTAAGCCTTATGGTTTTATAACTGTAACCCTTACCATTTTTGTAAAAATTGCATGTCCGACGCGTTCGCCCAGTCCGACACCCGAAACATTTGACATTGTTAGAATGGGTTAAAGCGCCGCTTCCATATTATATGGCAGCAAGAATATTCGTGGAAGTCAAAGGAAACCACCCTTAAAAGGTTTTAAAAGTGTTCTTATCATGAAGTTTTATTACTGGCACAGGGACTACTAGACTTGACGGTTTTTTTTTCAAATGATACTGTAAAGATATTAGGGAATTCATGTTAAAAAATACTTCTAAAAGGAGATATTTACTTCTTAGCGCTGAAATGTCATTTATTTTACAATATTATTTTAAACTGTACTTTAATCATATTTGTAGCAAAAATTCATACATGTTGTATTATGTGACATCAGTACCGGCAAAATTGCATTGCCACATTTATGTAAGAGAACATGCAATCATTCTGAAAATACCGGTTTTCCGTCGTAATTGAATAATGATATAAATATTTGAGATGCTTTAAGATTAAATTCCTCTAGCTAGTAAGCATGTTTATACTGAAAAAGAAATAAATAATGCATACCTAATTATATTTAATATATTTATTTTTTAGATAAGAAGTTTTATTTCAATAATGGATATTTATCTTATAAGGATCATAATACCGATCATTATGGTACTAGCCGGGAATATAATCAGACGAGGCGTCAGCCGAATCTGATAACACGGCGTGGCAATATTTTCCGAAGTTCATACAATATTTTATATTCCAACGATTTTTGTTTTGCTTTTTGTCGATTTTTAGTTTTTGTCAGTAAACTATTCCAGTGTAAATGTAGCTTAATTTATAGGACCGAATAATAATTATATTATCATTATACCCTATTTTTTTGCAAGAGATAGCAATAAAAATGTCTCTGGACGGTTAGAAGGTTGTAAACCATAGGCGCACCAGTCTCTGTGCAAAGAACAGGTAGAAATACACCGAATTGCGTTAAATAAGGATTATAAATTTTATATATATTTTAGTATCTTTCCGTATGTGCAACTGAGTGGTTATAAATTGTTAGAGTATTGTTTAAAGTATTACAGTATTCTAAAAATGGCTTCTCCGCAGAAACGCGCATGTCTTGGCCATTTAACTGTAAACGAAAAGCAGAATATTAAAAACGTATTCGATTATACAGGGTGCGGCAGAATGGACTCCACATTTGGGTAGCAAATAAAAAGTCTACTATAAAATATGAAGCTAAACTTTTATTATTTTCAAAAAGAGCACACTTTAAGTTTTTTTTTTAACTATGTTTTCAAATTATATCGTGTAAGTGACGGCCGTTAGCAGCGACACACATGCGAAGGCGTTCCTAGAAGTTCCGCATCACTTTTATCACCATGTCTTGAGGAATAGCAGCAGTTTCATCTCGGATCGCTGTCTTGATTTAGGAAAGTCAAGAACCAGTTGCCCTTAAGTTAGCAACCCATTTAAAAATTGTTTTCCGGTCTGGAACAGAGGCATTCGGAGGCAGGAAGCGCGTACAAAATACTCTTTTTGACGCGGTGACACATTCGTCATTTTTGAATAATATCTCAATAACAAATCCACGTTGGTCACCAGACCAAGACATAGCGCCTAGTAACAAACCTTATCAATCGCCCAAGCGAATGTGACCATCCCCACCAATGTCCAACTCCCATTACCGATGTTCCAGCCTGATGAAATGTGGGAGTCCATTCTGCCGCACCCTGTATTAGAAATGATCAAAACTCTAATTTAAGTGTGGACGATTGTGTTCAAAAACGTGCGTTGATGACTGGGGTGGAAAAAGCGACAATTTACAGAATTTTTAAACAAGAAAAAGAGGGAGGTATAATTCCACCAAAAAGCGATGGGCACAAGTGAAAGGTGAAGTAGCCAGAAATAATGCTACGTTTAAACTAGTAGATATAAAAACAACTATTTCAAATTGCCATATCTAATGCTTCCCCAGAAAACTGGAAAAAATGTGTCGAACATGTATTAGAAGTAGAAAATAAAATGTGGTCTTTGGATATAATAGTAGATACAACTGTTGAACGTCTAATTATACAAGTAGACTCATATATGACTCAAGTAGTGATAGTATGTCAGATATGGAAGAATGTGAATAACTAGATGTAGATTATGTAGCATATTTAATTAGGTATAGATTATATTTTAAATAATTATTTTTTGACTATGCATTTTTAATGTGTATTATTAAAATGGTTATTATTAACTATAATTATACCAACTGTACAATATTGATATACTATAAATTTTAAAATATTTTTTTACACATATAAAAGAAACAAGATTTTCATATTACCTAAACTGTTTAAAAGGGTAAGTTCCCAAAAATAAACTCAAGCGCACCGTCACTGTCAAGGTTTTATCACATTATTCCCACGTAAATACAGGTAAACATCTGTTATTTCTTTGTATTTGACCCAAGAGGTTGACGAATATTAGAGCAGAGTCTGCCCGCCTAAAATTATGATGCCTTATCAGTACATTACAGGTAGAATTGAAGAAAAATATTTATACTCGGACTAACACAGAAAGCGAATTGCCATAAAATTAAATGATTTATTACTCTCTCTTGCAACAAAACAGGGTATAGATTTCATTACAGTACTCACTATAATAAAATCATTATAGTATTCAGCTCTATAAAATATGCAATTTTGACACTGATATTAAAACTCATAGAAGTGCCATTATGACACGCTGGAATATAATAGTATATTAAACAACAAGGTTTGAAAACGACTCTTTGCACACGGGCGAGACAAATTGATGGACCGAGACGAAGTCGAGGTCCACAAGTCTCGCGAGTGTGCAAAGAGGTTTTCTAACGAGTTTTACGATACTTTTTATACGACTGCAAATAAAAAAACATTTTTTGTGTAAATTTTTATTTTAAAAACAAACGCAAAACAAAAGTAATGAAAACAAGAAACTACAGACTATAATTTAGCAAACAGGAAACTTCATAACTATTTTAAAATATTAATTGTAATGTTTACTTCTGCAGGAATCGTCGCATTGTTGATCGACTTTTTAACGATGGAGACAACATTTTCTGGCACCTTGCTTATACAGTTCTCTGTCGTCGGCATATTGCAGTTTTCTTGCGGCACTTCATTACTCAATTGCTGTTGTGGCTGTGCCGCAACAGACGACATAGAGGAAGAGATCCTCTCTGAAACATCCATTTTATTACTAAGCGAGTCATCTATATAACTTTCGGCGACTGAGCTGGATTTCCATCCACCATGGCGCTTCAGAGCCAGCAAATCTGATCCAGAATTCACCAATATTGTGGCTGACGACCGCCTAAAGCAATGCCCGGTATAGGCTTCTGGAGTTTCCAACATCAAAAATTTGGCGATGTCTTTTGCCATACCGCCAATTTTGTTAATTCCAATGTTTTGGCGAGTGCATTTTCCATTTTGATAATTAAGAAAAAAACGATCTGTTTGCAGGAGTGGAGGTCGAAGGGCAGAATACTTTTTTAAGATGGTGTAGAGACTTCCTGACACTGTAAATGATCTCGGCATCTTCGTTTTGGTATTCTCTAGTTTAATTAACATTGCGCTGCCAAAATCCGTCATATTTTCTTTTTAAGGAAGCACAATTCTTCTCTTCGGCATGCCCCAGAAAGTCCGACTGCCACCACTGCCTGAAACAAGAAAAAATACCGATAAGTCTTTAGTTTTATTCATTTTAAGTAAGTACTTTATGAAACTAGCACTATTTAAAAACAGAATTGGGTAACCCCTGCCTACTAAACCTTCTCACTATAAAAAATGACACCATAAAATAAATAAAATAACTGTGATGCCTACCTTGATTAGCAAATATTTCTCGTCTGAAGCGTTCTTTAGGAAGCGGCAAAAATCATTCTCGCTAAGAATTTTGGACTTCTTTGGCACATAGTTTTCTGATTTTCTTTTATTAGGGCCTGCAACTTCTGGTATTTCCCAATATCCGTATTTTGGTTTGCCCTCAGGGTTGATTTTAGCATGGAAAAGGTGCTCCATAATGTTGAAGACTTGTATTTGTTCGACAGCTCTTCAAAGTACACCAACATAACATTTTCGGAAAACGTTTGTACGTTATTTGCTTGTCTCCACTTCATAAATCGATGTAACTCGGCTTCATATCGATCTCTTGACTTTGTTGGAAGTAGGTTTGACGAGATTAAACTCGCTTTTTTAGAATTTCTTCAGAATCGGACATTTTTTCGCGAAATCAAAATTTTTTGTATCTAAATTGGTATCTAATCAACAAAACAAGAAAACTATGACGGTTGCTATGGAATAAAGCTTACTTTGAGTTTTCTATATTTTTGACATAACAATAAAAACCATAATAAATCATATTGAAAGACAGAACCGTGTGCAAAAAAACATATTTTCCTTGCACACATTGTGCGCAAAATACAATTTTCAAAGCTTGTTTAGCGTGTGCAAAACCCCATTTTCTAAAGCAGTCGTATAAAAATAATTTTAAAGCCTTTTATACCAAACAGGGTGGTCAATTTAGTGTGCCAAATTAGTGCATGATCTAAAACTACATTAGCAGTAGCAAAGAATATAATAGCTATTGCGGTAGCTATTATATTCTTTGGTAGTAGTAATGAATACTTCATTTTCGATAAAGACTTAAATTTAATTAATCTTACCACTGACTTTTATTTACATTCTGAAAATATTATTAATATGTAAGTAGCAGTTGCAGCTCGTGCACTGGAGACCAGGGGAGGCTAAAGTCATAAAGAATATATACACACAGAAAAGGCCGGTAATTTTTTTGGTATACCGCACCTATTTAAAGCAAAATACGTAGGGTAGGGCGGGGCTAGTTGAGCATAGAGATAAGTTGGGCAATCAAAATATCTCAAAAACTATCGACCGCACGCGAAAGCATCAAATAGCATAAAGAAGGGGTTGCGCGAGAAGAACTCATTGTGCTGCCACTAGTGGTGACGCGGCGATCGAGAAAAGTATCCGTGCGCATTGTTTATTTTGTGATTTAAAAGTAAAATAATTGCAAGCCGGAAAATTTTATCTGTGATAGTTAAATTTATTCCTCGATTTATTCCGTTCTCTATCAGGTAAGTGTTAATCTTAAGTAAATTTATTGCAGTTTAATTATGTATAAAGATTTTGGATATAATTTTAACCGGTTTTCTAATAAATTTACTTTTCCTTTAAAATTTCAGGTTGGGGTTAGTTGAGCTACAGTTGCCCAACTAACCCCACGGTTTTAAGTATGAAATGTTTTTTTTTATTTTTAGGATACGGACTTATAACAGTAAGACTACTAGAGTCTCCTCAGGATTTAAAAGAGGTTGCAACCCGAACTTTGTACAAGCAACAAAGAAAACAACCTAACCTATCTAACTTATAAATTTTCTCTGCAAATAATTTGACCATACCCAAGAAAAGGAGCCAAATTAAGCAGAAGATAGAGAAAAGCTGCAATTTTAACAGATACAGAAGGCATTACAAGAGAAGCAAAATAAAACTGCCTAAAAAGTTTAAAAGACGAAGATGAATTGATAGGTATTAAATTCAATAGTTAAGCTAAGCTAGGCGCGTTGCTGTTTTATTAATGAGATTTGTTGTTTTGCCACTATAAGATTATAAATATAAAAAGCAAACTATCAAAATGTTTTTTATTGTAAACGTATCTAACATTCAAGCCATGATTTGACTATATCTAAGTGCTCCACTAGCCCCATACCCTTGTTCAACTTACCTCACCTATGGGGTAAGTCGGGCATACTTGACTTTCTACATTAAAATAGATGTAGCTCCTAATTTTGACTTATTAGAAAGAAATTACTATGGACACTATTAATAAGGGATAAATTGCTAATCCATCAGTATGCATTATAATCCATTAAGACTTATTTTTGAGGAGCTATAACCGATCAAGGGAAAAATTGCTCAACTAGCCCCGCCCTACCCTACCTTTGTTAAAAAACACCCTGTATAAAGGACTAAAAATGTGAATTTCATGTTTTTCAGTATAATAAAATCAAACTGTTATCCCATCTAAACATTTTCTTATCTCTTTTATCAGTTAGCAGTACCACAGCTGTTAACATATCCCCAGGGTTTTGGTCTCATTTAATTTCCAACAAACCGTTTTGCAAAACATCGTGTAGGACTGGGTCGCAGCGGCGGCAATACAATTTACATTATATTCATATTTCTGCAATTTCCGCTATATGAAATCGGGTCAGTGCATTGAAATTTCGAAATCATGCTAACAAAAGGTTTTAGAAGATTTGGATTTTTATTAAAAGATTCGCAATATGAAGTTAATTTTATTTGATTTAAGTTCCAAAAACACACAAACACCTATAAATGACAAAACTCATAACAGATTTTTTTTAAGTTTTGATCCATTTAAAAATCCAAATTTTAAATTACATTTTTAATTTTTAGTTTACGTTTTTAATGTAATTTAAAAAAATCGTTTATATCAAAGTTTTTAAATGAAGCAGTTTAAAATAACATAAATTTTAAAACTCTAAAAAAAAAAGCTTTGACGGAATATCTTCTGTTAACAGGATTCTAAAAAAGTATCACACCTTGTACAGGGTGCTTCATTTCCGATGGCTGGATCTTGAAAACCGTAAGGAATATCAAAATCTAATATATTGCTCTTTCTCTTATTTTAAGAAAGCAACTGTAGTGAAAGAGTTTATGGCTATTGCGACCTATCTCGGACCTACAGGGTGATTTTCATATTTTGCCTATTTTTACAATTGAAGCTATAAAAGAAAACTTTAAATGTGTTATTTGTATGTTTTTTTTCCGTAGAATATAGTGTGGAGTTATTAGTTTTTTTCTATGTTGGGCAGTTTTGAGAAAGTAACACAACTTATATTATTTTCTTATGGAATACCCTGTATATTTTTATTTACAATTTTTAGGCTCCCGTTTAGCTTTTCAAAAATATATATTAGCACGTATTTATTATTTTAAATTTTACCCAAAAATAGCATTGCCCATAAATGAGTCTTTTTATATAGAAGGCCAGGGCAAAATATTATCCTTTTTTTTAACTTGACTGTTACTGTTATGCTAGTTATTATTAGTATAATAAAAGTTGTAGAAATATTAAAAGAAAACAACATAGGTTTGTTCCAGCAGAATGTTAGAAACATGTTAGCAACAATCGTAAAACGCAAAAATTGTTACAAACATTAGTCAGAAATGTTGGCAACATGCTGGAACGAAAAATAAACAAGGCGTACATACTGCTTATACGTCAATACAAGAAAGGTTATGTTAAAAATTGTCAGTAATGTTTGAGGAAAGTTTGCAAACTATTTAAACTGTGTCCAACATGTTCCAACATTTTAAAACTACTGCTAGAACAACAAACAATTGTATAATGTTACAAACATGGCACTGCTGGAACGACAAATTTGACATGCGCAGAATCCGAACGGTTGCAAACATTTCTGACAGCCTGCTGGAACAAACCTCATAATTCTCATTGGGGGATTATATTTTTGTGCTATCTCTTCCACTATTTCAAATAACTTTATTGTCAATGCATTGAAATTTCAACATAAGGATTTGTATAAATATATTGCTAAAGTCTTATTTCAGAAGGATTTGAGAGCTAAAATTGACTGAATGACATATTTCTGTTTTGCAATTTTGCAGAAGAGAAGCAGTATCTAAAATCAGGTCAATGCATTGAGATTTGGACATAACGCATCATATAAATATGAAAAGAGTTTCACTATATATTTTTAGAGTGGTATTCAAGAGCAATATACAGTTGCTGCAGTTGTGTGACTATCTCAATATTTGTTTTAGTTTTGCAATTTCACATATAAATCCATATGTTTGTTTGTTTTTATCAGAAAAAGAACAGCTGTTAGTTTTGAATGTTTGCCTTAGCATGATAAATTAGAATAAACATAACTAGGTACTTTTATGGTATTCCACACATTTTTAAATGTCATTGCGTTTAACAAAAACTATACCAATGCAAAAAGGTACAAAATTATGTATTTTTTCGTTTATACGTCGTGCCAGCTCGATACTTTTAATTGAGTTTTAAATGAGTTGAATACTAGCAGGTAGCGATTAGACAAAGAATGCATACATTTAAAACACGTCGACTGCTTAAATTTAATAAATAATAACATTTAATTTTAGTATAACCCCTTACTGCCCATGGATACCTACTGCCTGGACGCTTTTAAAACCTATTTAGTGGAGTTCCTTCCTAACTTGTTTATTTTTTATCGTATAAAATAAAAACACCATTTGGTTAGGATGATTCCGTAGTATCTGTATCTTTCATCAGAATTCTTTTTGTCTTAAAATATACAAGGTACGACAAAAAGTATGATTTTTATAAAGGGAACACCCTGTATATTGAATCACTATTTAAAAGATAATTTAAAAAGCGTTACAAAATCATACGTATAAACAAAAAATTGGTTGTCTGCAAAGTCGGTTTATTGACGATAGTTAAACGTGACGTCATATGAAAATACTGATGGAATGGTTGCATTTTTCAAAAAAATAAATTACTCCACATTCATATTTTCTCTCTCTCTATTTTTTGCTTGGTTTTGGTCCCTTCAGGTCCAATCCACCACTCTCCCCTTCCGGACTATGCTTTCCAGGGCTTCGTCGGCGGAAAATCTGGATAATCGAGCTCGTAGCTCCCAGAAATTCCAAAAGAAAACAAACAATTCAACAATCGATGCAATGCATAAACTGTCGGCTGTCAAACCAAGATCTGCTACTGGTGTTACGTATAACCTTCACTTTCACTACTGACAGTTCCCATGGCACGCCCATCTATTTCCCGCCATTTGAGAAATACCTCGTGTTCACCTACAAACAGGATACCATCAGCTTATAGGAATCTTCGCTCACAGCGCTTAGATCCAGAAGAAAGATGCCGTCAATTTAGCGTGAATCTTTCCTTGATCCCCGAAGGTAAAAACGTTCGTACGCACCTCTAGCCGCCACTCCGTGAAGAACTTTGTAGTCCTCTACGCACGTCCGCATTGTCCGGAGGTCAAACAAAGAGTGAAAGAGTCCATTCATATTTTACTGCACTTCCTACTTGACAAAAACATGTAAATTTATTATTGTATAGCATCTATTCACGCGGACCGCTCTCGCTTGCACTTCAAGCTTTAAATGGAACGCCGCATTTTTTTTGTGCGTGCAGCCGGCTCCATTAAAAGGCGTTAACACGTCATGATATTGTCTAATTTAAAAATCTCCAGATACTGAGTCTTAGTGCTAAACTAACTAAAGAAACTAAGGTATAGCGGTTTTCGCTATTATAAGAGCTTTTCGAAAAATTCTTTTTCAGGGAGTTTCTATAGGTCGATTATGACATAAATCTGTGTGCTTTTCCAAAATCCATTTCTATAATTTATTATTAATAAAAACATATTTACCGGACGGTGGAGTGACTGGGTGGGGACAAAACAGTATAAATCCAACGTCAAACACAAGAAAACATTAATACACTGCACTCGAGGCACATGAAAAATGTAAATTAATTTTGAAAAGTATTACATTTTTCGAAAAACTATCCCACACATATGACATATCTCGTCCGCCATTAATTAAAGAAGGAAAATTCATTTTAGTCAGCTGATAACATGAAGTTCGTCATTATAAAAATGACATTCTTGATAGAAGCAGCGTTGCCAAACTTCTTATGAAGAATTAACACCAAGCCTATTTCGGGGATTATCCACCATTTCCATGAGAAACAATGGTATTTTTTGTAGAAATGCCTCCTTCTTTATGTTTAGATATTTTTCTTTTTTCTCTACAAATTATAATAGAAAGAAGGAATGACTTAATTTTTCGTATGAATTTTGTCCTGTATCTTCCTTTTTTTTTTAAGCTATTGACACTTTCTCACTTTATTTGGCAACATCGCAAAACATTTACAGTTCTATTGCAAACTCTTCTTTTTATGCAGTGACTGCCATGGCGGGATTGTTGTACTATTATTTATTTTTATTTTTTTAAAACAATTTTTGGACATTTTTGTAAACAGAAAGTGCGGTGTGTACTGTGAAATACTGTTTTTGGGTGTTTAATGTAGGATTTCTACTGTTTCGTCCCCACCCAGCACCCCTGTTCACTCCACCGTCCCGTAAATATGTTTTTATTAATAATAAATTATAGAAATGGATTTTTGAAAACGCACACACAGATTTGTGTCATAATCGACCTATAGAAACGCCCCGAAAAAGAATTTTTCAAAAATCTCTTATAATAGCGAAAACCGCTATATCGAACTATTACCAAAACTAAGAAGTAATAATAAAATAAAATAAAATAAAAAAAGACCAAATCATACCTGTCCTAAATTTACCCACTATATTAAAACAAATACAAACAAACAACACTTGATTCAACATAAATCCATATGACACACCAATGTTTCCATTAAAGCAAAAATAACAACAAAAAAACTTTTCCCGTCTTGATAAATAAAAGTAATTTGTAATAATGGAATATAAGACTAACACAACCATAAAAACAATCACTAAGAAATAAATTTAGTAAAGACTTTTAGAACTTCCTACCCTACTCACTCATAAATTAAGAGTGTATTACCCCGGGCACACAAAAATCGCTTCTTCCAGCATCTCGCCGTAAATTAAACTGACCTTAGTTACTTCCTTGAACTTTAGATATACGTGATCCTTCGTTTACTATCCTAACTTTTATTAAGTTGTGAAAACTTTAGCGAAAGGAAAAAGTACAATTAGTTAAAAGAAGCATAAAGAAAGCTCTTTGTAATTATTACAGATGACAGTTCTTATTCAAAAATGTCACGTTTAGTTAGGAGTCTTTTCAAGTAAAGACCTATTGGGTTGCTAAGCTTAGATAATACGAAGAAAAATATGTTATATAATGTATATCTAGCTTTTCATCGGTGGGGAAAGCGACTATAGATTTTTAAATATGTCAAAAAATATTGTTAATTTTTGGCGTCTCTCTCCGTTGTTTTAAATGTTTCTTAGGTTATGAGCTATTTGTTTATTTATTGTTGGCCGTTGATGTTGAATTATTGTATCTTTGCATCGGTTGAGTTACTGGACACCCTGTATGTATGTGGGTAATTTGATTGAAATTAATGAAAACTTTGATGTCCACTGGTGCCTAAACGGTGAGGTTTATCGGCTTTAATAAAGAGTACCTTATTTTTAAGTTTTGATTGTCTATAAACTGGCCCCCAGCTTTGCGATATCTGTCAAAATAAAAAGTTATGATGTAAATAAATTTTAAGTTTTAGGTAAAGTGCCCTCTGGCGGTATTTAAAAAAGTGCTTTTGCCTTAAAATTTTAAAATCTGCAAAGCTCGATTTGTATGCCAAAATATCAACTGGACTGGTTAAAAAATAAATGCAATATGGCGAAAAAACCAAAATAAAAATTGAACTTTGACGGCTTGTAACACGAAAACGAATGACATTTAAAAGATGAAGCTCTACCCTTATTTTGTCAAGTAGAATAACCTCCTTAAGTTTCGTGATCGATTTTTGAATCACCCTGTATTGTTTTACAAGATAAAAAAGTAACACGTTGTATAGCAAGGAATTATTACATACTTAAAGAATTTGACCAACCTACAAAAAAAATTGACAGCCGCGCCTGACTGGTAATTTTTAAGATGGCAATCATTCATTATTTCAATATGGCGAAAAGAGATCATTAATGAATTTTTAATAGGGAGAGCATAAATTCACTAATTTGGTGACTTAGATGTCGTGTTGTATCAGGTAATATAGCTATTTCTATAGCGCAAAATTTTCTTCAAATTCAGTATTATTTTAAAACTCCTTGCGAAAAAACAATACAGAAACACTAATACCGGTATTAAAGTGTATTTCTATTCTTCCGCCATTTAAAATCAGGTCAGTGCATTCAGATTTAGAGATAATACATGCACATAAAAGATATGAAGCAAATTTAAAGTCCTATTACCGGAGGAATTTAAAAGCTACTCTAAAAGCTCAAGTTGAATATGCAGATTTGTATACTCGTTTAAGTTTAGCAAATTTTGCATACCTCCATCCTTAGTATTTCCATATTTATATTTATAAAGTTTATGACTAAAATAAGAGTTTTGTAGCAAATAAAAGTCTATGAAAGTCATAAGATATTTGTAATGTAAAAATTTAAAATTACATCGAGGAATTTAGTACTCAACATTTAGTATAAACATCAATTTTAGGCGCAGAACCAATTCTAAAACGGCATTTACCAATCGGTTATGTTGACGTTTAAACAATGTATTATATGTCAAAGTTGTCACTAATTATTACCGCAGTTATAATTGGTTGAACGCCTAAAATTTCTGAAAGTATGAAAATACATTACATAAACTTTTTAATACGTCATAACATGTATTTTAGCAGAAATTTATAGAAAAATAGTACAGTCACTATGCAATAAGAGGCATTTTCTGATATACAGGGTTTTCATTTATATTTAGTTACCCACTTATAATGATAACTAAAAGGATAAAAAAAAACTTTTGTATAAAAATTTTATATTTTTTTTTAACGTACGTATTTTTTTTTAACGTAATTTTTTTTAACGTACTGTATATTATAGTTATCATTAAAGAGTTCTTTAAACGAGCTTTAAAGAAAGGCAACATTTTAATAAATCTATATTTAATAGTTTCGGAGAATTGGGTCATTTAAATTTGGATATAGTTTTGATTATATCTACAGGTCCAGGCTGTAAGCACTAAGGTTAGTGCCGTAGGTATAGTGGAAATTATATTGGCCATATCCCTCAAATTGTTTTTTTTATCATTGGACAAACCACAAAGGCTAAAAGCCTAAATACTAACGTACCGTGGGTGTCTTAAGCGAGGTAAGAGGGAGTTTGTTGACACGGGACTTAAATACTTGAAGACTTGGGGGAAGGAAAGACCTCCGCGGGCAGCAGGTTCCACATTCTAGAGACTCTAGAGATAAAAGAACGAACAAAGTGAGAAGTTCGGGGCCTGTCCAATTGGACTGTATAGGGATGAATACGCGCGGCACCACGAGTTTCTCTCTTGGGAACCGTAAGTGGAGGAACTATACTGGACAATTTTTCAGAGCAGAAGCCATGGAAGTACCTATAAAAAAGCAATAAATGGTTTAGGTATATTAAATGTAGTATTTTTAAAGCTCTTTTAAAGACCTGTTTAATGGTGAATAATATACAGTGCGTTCCATTTAAAATGCAAATTATGCGTGAAATACAAAATGGTATTCCATATTTGATCGCGTACTTCTAGGTTTTGTGTAATTTTTTTAAGTGTTTGTAATATTAAAAAATGTACACTTGGGAACAAGCCCCCTCAACAATTTTTTTCGTTTCTTCGTACAATAATTCATATATAAAAGCCATCTGTTGCCATAATCGAAATTTAAAGGGGGTCCCCATTCAACTAAGTATAATTGAATTAGACAAAAGCAGATGATATAGACAAAGGGCCTAAAATTATTATTAGAATAAAGTATCACATACCCGCATGGTGTTTATTATGCTAAATACGTTGGCAGACGTTCTTAGTGGGGTGTCATTAAACCGAATGTTTAACTGTTTTATTAATTTAGTGAATTAATGCTTGCTGACGGGAATGCTAATTTAATTAGAGTACGAAATACCTATTTTGAATAAATCGTTTACTTCTGAGTATGCAGAGGCGCCATTAAGGTTATAATTTTACCAGCAAATAGTGTAATTTAATTTAAAATTAAATAAACTTTTAATATAAATTAAAATATATATATTTTTTTCTTAAAAACTAAGCAAAATACAAAAACACTTACAAGAATAAAAATGCTGCGTTTTTAGAGAACAGAGGAAACTATAAACTTGGCAACCTCGCAAAATATTCTTCCTTAAGTCATGTACAGATTTGGATACAGACTCTTTGTTTGACCTCCGAACAGTGCGGACGTGCGTAGAGGACTACAAAGTTCTTCCCGGAGTGGCGGCTAGAGGTGTCGTAAGAACGTTTGTTACCTTCGGGGATCAAGAAAAGATTCACGCTAAATTAACGGCATCTTTCTTCTGGATCTAAGCGCTGTGAGCGAAGATTCCTATAAGCTGATGGTATCCTGTTTGGTGGTGAACACGAGGTATTTCTCAAATGGCGGAAAATAGATG
Source organism: Listronotus bonariensis (assembly GCA_014170235.1). NCBI lineage: Eukaryota > Metazoa > Arthropoda > Insecta > Coleoptera > Curculionidae > Listronotus > Listronotus bonariensis. Next base: position 15,061 of record JACEGR010008869.1, read on the forward strand.
GGCGTGCCATGGGAACTGTCAGTAGTGAAAGTGAAGGTTATACGTAACACCAGTAGCAGATCTTGGTTTGACAGTCGACAATTTATGCATTGCATCGAACATTGAATTATTTGTTTTCTTTTTGGAATCTCTGGGAGCTGCGAGCTCGATTATCCAGATTTTCCGCCGACGAAGCCCTGGAAAGCATAGACCGGAAGGGGGAGAGTGGTGGATTGGACCTGAAGGGACCAAAACCAAGAAAAAAAAATAGAAATAGACTAGAATAGATTTGGATACAATCGGGACAAAATTGTCGGCCGACTGTATCTTGTTCAAAAAAATTTCCGCAACAAAGTTGGCCAACATTTGCAGATACAAGTGTTTCGCGTCCACACTAGTTTTAAAGCTCGCGTACAAACCTGCCGAAGTTTTCCATATTATATGGGAAACAGGCGTCTTGCCGATTCCTTGGATGAAAACGCCCACGGATGTTGCCATGGCGTTTGCAGCAAGTCGGACGACCGATGTGCAACATTCAAGATACAGTCGACCAACAAATCTTTTCGCCGATTGTATCCAAGTCTGTACGTGGCTTTAGGCCAATAACATCTAGTATAATTCTTAGACTGAAATAAAAAAATCTATATATTTAAAATATTGTGGTAGGGGAGCCCAAGAGGGGATTTCTGAAGTTACCGGAGGATACCTTGTACCCGATTAAATACTTTCACCAAATATAAACCCCGTATACAGGGGCGATTGTAAAAAAACAAAAATATATCCATCAGAAATTGTCGTGCGCGTCAGATTAAGATATTGTGAGTTAATTACATGCTAAATAGGGTATATTCCACTAATCTGACCATTTGAGAGTGACGTAAAGAAAGCGGAGGGCCACAAAGTTGTAAAAATAAAGTCATTTTCACATGCTCGAGCGTGTTTTGTTTTTATTTTGAAAAAATAATTCAAGGATAACGAAACATATATAATTTAATACGATTTGAACGATTTCCACAAGCCGTAATAATAAAAATATTTTTTGAAATACTTAAAAGTCTATAGCCGCTTAACGCCCCGTTAAAAAGGTATACATTATATAACATTTCTCTCTTCTTAGCATCTAACGCTCGAGTAACTGTAAATTTAGCATCTTAGGCTCCCCTACTATTGTTGAAAATTAAAAAAAAAGAATCCTGTAAAAGCCACAGCCCTTGAAATTAATGTTAAAAGGTGTCGCATAATACTTTTAATTTTACATATGAGTAACATGGAAATGCTTGTTTTTTGAGTTTAGAATTTTACAACTCTTTAATGGTTTATCAAAAAACTATAAAGTTTATCAAAAAAGTTGGCAAATTAAAAAAACTATTTTTTTTTGGTTTTACAGATTCTTTAATTTAACTGTTAAAAATTTAGAATAAAAATAAAAATGAAACATTTGAAAATATTTTTTGATAAATTGGAAAAAATTAGTAAATATAAATTATATTTTAAAGTTGACAACTTCGAAACGCGCCTGTCTATCAAAAACTTATAAATACGTGCTTTGTAGAGCATTCAATTTTATACAAGAAAATGATTTGGTCTAGCCTTTTTGATGAACCATTTCTTTTTTTTCTTTCGCCCTTTCGGGGTCATCCCACCCAGGTCCGACGACCGCCCCCTAGGTGGTGCACTGCAGCCTGAAGGCTTATTGTACCTTGACCCCTACTCCTTCCCATTCACACACCATTCATTCCATAACTTGGATGGTTGCTGCTCGGTCCGTTCGTTTACCCCCGAGCAGAACACCGCGTGCCGTTGCCTAAAACCGACAACGCCGGTCACCCATCCAAGTTATGGGCGCGCACTTCACTGCTTAACTCCGGAGATCGATGCTACCGATACAACCGGAGCAGCCACAAGCACGCCCTTGATGAACCATTAAAGAGTTATAAAATTCTTTACTCAAAAAACAAGCTTTCCCATTTTAATTAGCAAAAGTAAAATGTATCATGGCACCTTTTAAAATTAATGTTAAGTGCTGTGGCTTGCACGGTATTTCACTGTCATCATTTTCATCAATATTTTCGATATAGTTAAAAAATATTGAATCAGCCTAATATTTATGTATATTTGGTGTAGGTCCCAAAAATAAAACTTCTAACTTCATTTTCATCTTCTATCGCCGGTGCCAGTAACGTATGTCCTAAAAGTTTTGGCACAAAACTCATTGTCTTTAATTTTAACAAAAACAAAATAATATCAAGTTGCCTTTGAAAACAAAAGTTTATTTACTTTATTTACTGTCAGTTGAGATTTATTTATTTTGAAGTTTTCGCTTTAAGATGTCGTATAAATTAGAAATAAGAAAAAGTATCTACAAGTTAGTTGGGCGGATACCCAAAGCTGAAATCTGTCGAATATTCCAGAATGAAAACATTTCACGCAGAACCATTTATAGAGCAATAGCGAAGTGCGAGCAGGGAATACCATGTCTGAATCTCCCAAAAGTGGAAGACCACGTGCATTACCGCACAGAGGTCAGAGAGATTGGTGAGAAGAGCAAAAAACCAGATTGGAAAGTCAACGAGGAGACTGGCTAGGCAATACAGATCTTCTAAGAGCACGATATCGTTGGAATTGAGGAGGAATGGTCTTAAATATCGAAAGAGACGTAAGTGCCCCAAATACTCTCAAGCGCAGCTTCTTCGTATACCAACCGATAAATATTGTGTGCCAAAACTTTTAGGACATACCTTATCTTCAAAACAATGTATTTCCGGACCCATGTTTACATCAACTTGTAATAATATTTTTGGATGAAGAATCTCTCTTTAAATTTTCTGCACAACATTATGTAACACACTGTATAAAGCTAGAAATAAAGTAGCGTTAAATGTCAAGCAGAAACATATTATTAACAAACATGTAAGCATATAATTTTTGTCTGTCAACTAAACGCTGTAATGTGCGGCGACAGTGTGCGAATGCATGAACCTTTTCAATTTCTTATGAATTAATTAAACACCCTGTAATTAATTGGGTCGGCTTTCGACACCCGTGTAGACTTGTGGCGCTTTAGCACCGCCGCGCCGCGCGCCGCATCATAGAAAGCGATTCGTCGAATTGAGTTAATCAACCCGACTGGTTCTATTTTTGCTCACGGCATGGAGTCAGCGAGACCAGAGGCGATGAACCATGGCAATTTACAATCAATTCTGATGCAGTTTTATCAATTAAATGCATTGTTTTAAAACTAAGCGTATTATTTGCTTAGAAGTAAGTAGAGATTATTAACAAGTTAAAAAATTTTGAAGTGTTGTTGTTATCAGTGAATGTTCTGTTAATACAAAGTAAATGTACTAAATGACAAAGATAACTAAAAATTTAATACAGGGTGGCCCACCATATTCGACACGGTCTGTAGCTGGATAACCATGGGGTTTTTAAAAAAGTGAATACTGAAACATATACAGGTCGGTTAAGGCCACAGTAAAAAATTATTTTAGTATATACAGGGTGTCTCAAAAAAGTGGGACGTATCAATGTTATATCTTTTTAAATGGAAAACCCTATATTTTATGACGGTCATAGATTCTAAATAAAAAAATACCTCAAGATTGTTAATAGTACCAAGCGTCTAATTTTATTCATTTTTATGATATTTGATTTTTTTTCAAAATGCTGAGGTGCAATTAAATTAATTTAATTTTAACACTATAAACTCTTTAAACTTTAAAATGTGTAACAAGATTAGAAAAAGTCTGCCATATCATAAGTAGGTCATATCAAGATCAAATATTGTACAGGGTAATCAAAAAATAATTTCAATTTTTCGGAAAATCAAATAGCAATATCTCTCTTATTTTAAATGGAACACCTTGTATTTTTTTACGTCACATGATGACAAATGAAATACTCTTTCAAATGGTGTATAGGTTGCCTATACCTATCTTTTGTGCTTTTTAGTTAAATCTGTTTTTACAAATTTTTAGTCCAAATGTTTATTTAAATTAAAGTTGGCTGTGACATAGCAGCCATTAATATTTTTTTAAGGAAGTAACAACGACCATTTATCGATTACTAGTGTTTTAGTTAGTTTAAAAGAAATTTCAATGATTTTAAATAAAAACCCTTCTTCTACAACAACAAGATGATATAATACTGGTAGGATGTAAAAAAATCGTTTACTTTAGTCTAGGGTTAATCCTGAAAAATATTCCAGGGAAACCATCTGATTACCTTAATAGTTGCTTTAAAAAATTTGGCCAGGTGATTATGGATAATGGAAAAAAAGAGTTATAGATCACAGAATGTCGTCATAACTGACCAGAGGTGTTAGTAGGATTGTTTAAAAACACAAGTTTTATCATTACCTCATTTAGCTGAAATAAGTGTTATTGGAAGTAGCATTATACGCAACTAATGATTTTTTTTCTGTAAATTTCAAAAATAGTTGCAGATATTATAAAATCTTTTAATTCTGTGCTTTTTTCAAACAAATTTACATTTTGCTAAACGGCTTAGTAAATAGACATAGCTATATTATTTGGAATAAAAATATGTTAAAACGGAATTTGTTAAAAAAGTATAAAAGATATAGGCAACCTATACACCATTTAAAAGAATATTTGATTTGTCATTATGTGGTGTAAAAAATACAGGGTGTTCCATTTAAAATAAGAGAGATATTGTTATTTGACATTCTAAAAAATTGAAATTATTTTTTGATCACCCTGTATAATCTATGATCTCGATATGACCCACGTATGATAAGGCAGACTTTTCCTAATCCTGTAACTAATTTTACAGTTTAAGCAGTTTACATTGTTGAAATAAAATTAATTTAATTGCATCCCTGCATTTTGAAAAAAATCCAATATTACAAAAACGAATAAAATTAGACGCTTGGTACTATTAACAAACTTACATTATTTTTTATGTAAAATCTAAAACCGTCATAAAATATAGGGTGTTACGTTTAAAAAAATATAACTTTGATACGTCACACTTTTTTGAGACACCCTGTATAGAGTAAAATAATTTTATACTGTGGCCTTAACCGACCTGAATATGTTTCAGTATTCACTTTTTTTAAAACCCCATGGTTATCCAGATACAGACCGTGTCGAATATGGTGGGCCACCCTGTATACTACTTATTATAAAAATTGCATTACTTAGTAGTATTGTACTACCATTGACAGCACAGCATGAACACCGAAGACTAAAATGGTGCTGCAAACGACTAGAAGGCCTCTCAAAAAAATGCATTTTTGGTTGAGCGACATGTCGCTCGAACTGCAGGTTTTAAATTATAAAATAACATGTAGGTTCGTGGTAGATTTCCTCTAGTTTTCAATCAAGAATCTATGACGGCCGTGCGTCACTTAGAGGAAGTGTTAGAATCAACTCCTATACCCTATGTCGCCCGTGTATGTCCTATCCAGAGCATAATGTTTATATTCTTCCTTGGCCTCCACGTTTTCCAGATCTGTCCCCTATAAAACATGTATGGGAATGGTTGGAAGAAGCCTAAGTAAATTGCTCAATCCGCTAAGTACTTTAGCATAGCTGAGGGATGAAATTTAAGTTGGGAGCGCTGCAATTCTCCAAGAAGCCTCAGTGGATTGCCCAACCCAGCATTTTCTTCAGCACAGTTAAACACGATTATTGGAATTTTAAGAATTTTTCATGTATTCTTTTACTCCAGTTATAGTACATTACATACCGAGGTGGAAAGTGTTGTGTTAAGAGAAAAGAGAGGAGAGAAGCGCAGAGGTGAACCATTTCTCGAGACAGTAATGAAAATTTTCACTTAGGTTTGTATCCTATTTTATTTACAACCATTTGTTTTAATTTCCATATAGTTTATTTATTAATCATCTAATTCGGACCAACTTCGTGCCAGAGAAAAAGCGAAAAGAGAATATGCGCATTGTCACCGAGCCCGGGTAAAGTATCGCGTGAATAGGGCTTGATCTCACCGATCTGTCACAAAATTTAACCTCACAAATAAACTTTCTGTACCTACATTTTTAATTTTGGAGTGGTTTTTCTTTCTAAAAATATTAATTATGTCACATGAAAATCGACTAGCACACGAAAGGAAAACAATATTATAAGTTTTAGGTTAGGACCTTTTGCGTGAATATAAAATTTTACACTGCACTGCCAGAGTTCGAGCTTAGTGGGCACTAGGGCGACTACGTGACTGTTGCTTGGGTTACTTTCACTTTCGGCCGACGGGAACTTTACTCCCCTTGAGACGTAAGTCAAAAAAGTGGCACTTTTAAATTTTTAGAAAGTCGAAAATGTTTAATGTTGAAGACAGAATGCAAATTTGGCCCCTGATTGATATATTTAAATATATCACATTGCTTTTAAAGTAAAATTCAGCATATGCCTATTTAAATTTTCGCTCCTTTCAGAATTCCTTAGTTTATATAAAACTATTTTAGATATGTTAACCTGTTTTCAAACTTTTTAAACCATTTTTTTATTACAATATGAAGTTAACAAAAGTTACACAAAAACTTAAAATAAATTGGTTATATTGGCTTAAAACCTTTCTTTTTTTATGCTTTTCCATCATAAACACGTATTTCCAAGTTAATATTGGCCATTTTACGGAAATTCAATATAAATGAGGATTTTTCAGCAGTTTTCTGAATGTTCCTATCACGGTTCATTAGTTTTTGTCGTCAATGAATATAAATTCGGATAATGGAGAAATTTAAAAGCGAATCATGCATAAAAAGATAAAGTTAATTACTTATTTATTAGATAGAAATTTTAACTGTAGCGTAAAAAATGTCTTTAGTACACATTCTGATAAGCATCCTTGATCTTTTTGATATTTTCAATATTTTATGTTTATTAATCTTTATAAATTGTAGGCCAGTTTAAATTTAAAGGCCTATTCATAAGCTAATTTTATAAAAAAAACATATTATATATACATAAGTGCACAAATTTTTCTTTATCAAAATACAAAGCATTAAAATTTTCAAAAAACTTTTTTTCATAGCTATGGTCAAAAAACATACTCTTATTTTTTAATTTTTAATTGTATAATGTACCTTTTTTATTAGATAATAAAATTCATATATTTGTTGCATACATAAGTTAGTTTTTAAATCTATAACTTTATTTCAGGAAGACTGATTAACTTACCTTAGGTAATTTTAAGAAACTATGGACCAAACGAGTGAAGCTGAAACTTACCTGGAAAGGAAACAAAAATTAGAAACTTGCTAAAATTCTGAAACATTTAAAATCGCAAAATTTCTGTGAAGGTATAATAAAAACATGTTTTGGTTTCAACAGCATACTCATCAAAAATTATTTTTCAAAGCAATAAGAATGGTGATACTTCGTTTTCTTTAAAGGTTGGCCACCAATAATACTGTTAAATATCTCAAATTAGGCCCTCTGATATATTTAAATAGTCAACAAATTTTGCGCATTGAAGTTATGAACTAGTTATTATTCCACTGGGTCACCTCGTAATTTTAGTCGCTAGTTTTAGCTTCGTGGTTACGAAAATTTGCAATAAACTCGCGAATGAATTCGATTTTAATATCTTACTGTTAAATATCTCTAACTTAAGCCCTCATAATATATTTTAATTTTCAACATATTTTGTGCATTGAAGTTAGGACATTAAAGGCCTTAAATCGACGTCATAATTTCCACAAACTCGTATGATAAATTATTTTTATATTTATCCAGTGCCTCTGAGAAAATGTTTTTAAAATGTTCGATAGGTCTAAAGAGAGTTCTAAAAGCTAAAAGCCATCGACCTATTTTTATATGCATTACAGGAACATCTGTTGCCCATTGAATTATGAAAGGGACCAAAAGTTCACTTTATTTTTATTTAAAGATTGGGTTGGCCGTACGCGGATGTTGCATTTTTCAATAATGCCGCGTCCGGAAGTGAAACAGGTTTATCCTTTAAGGGCGAGCAACATCTGGCTATGTTTATTATTATTCGATCTTGTTGTACAGTTATAAAACCTATTGTAATTGCATGTATGAAAATGAGTACTCATGACACTTATAGTCAGGGATCCCTGGACTATTTTTCCAAGTCATTACTAACAAGCTAATTTTTTTGTGAGTAGCTTCATTTTTACGAGACGACAAACTTTTTCCTTACAACAATTTTCGTTGGTGGTAGCAAACAGGGGTAGCAGGAATTAAATATGTTGATCTGATGAATATCAAAAGACCAGGATGACGTATAGAAGGAACTGTTTAAAAATGTAAATTCGGTGCTCTTTAATAAGAAAAAAAAATCACAAAAAGTTTAAAGCAAATAAATCGCCATGCTTGTCTTCGCGGCCTGCTCTATTTCTTTTAGGATATGCCGGTTGATGCAGCTGGTCATCGCACTATGGGATAGAACTTAATTTTTTGGTCAAAATTCTGAAACTTACCAATCTAACTTAAAATGGGGTGCTTTTTACTGGAAAAATATTATAAATTATTACAAATGCTTTTTGGGAACCTAAAACTAATTATTATAAATTTACACCCCCTTAACATTATTATTTTTTATTGTACAAAATAAACTAAAATGTCAGCTTGTTTGGTTAATTCGGTAGTATTCTAATCAGTAATCCGATGATTATTATCTCATATGATATACAGGGTACGACAATAGGTATGCTTTTTTTAAATGGAATACCCTAAATATTATATCACCACCAAAAAATACTACATTTGATGTGTCTCTCCAAATTTGTTTCGGAAATATTCTAAATCTAAAAAATAATTTTAAATTATTCTTAGAAGCGTAATAGAGATACATCTTCCCAACTTTTTTAGTTTTTAACGTATAAAATAAATAAAAAACACTGTTTTGTTGAGTAGATTCTGTAGAATCCATATCTTTCATCAGAATGCTTTTATCTTTTAGGATATACAGTGTAGGACAAAACATATTAAATTTTAAAATGGAAAACCTTGTAAACTATAAAAATATCTTGTATCTGTCCTTACACTTAGAAGTAGCAAAAAGTAGGAAGGCAATTGTAAGTACAAAAACTGATAAAGAAAAAGGTAAAAAATCTTTGACAAAAGTACCGAGACTTCGCGAGACTGCATCGGAAACACAACAATAGCTCTTACTATTTAAACTCTTTTACTTTTTTAGTAAACAAGGCTAATAATAAACTAAGTAGATTAAATGTTGTATATTTATGTTTACTTAAAATACATTTTTAAGTTTCTTATTACCCCAATAGAAGTCGTCATATCCTTTTATAATTTTGCGTACATGTAGTTTGGAGTATCTACTTTGAAATACACAGCATGAGCCATTAAAATTTCAAAATTGCTTTTTGGCCAAAATAATGGATTTCTATCCCATAGTATATCGGCGCGTCGCTGTAAAGAATAGCGGCGCCTTTGTATAAAATAGTCCGATTGCAAGCGGCCTTTTTTATGTTTTTTTTTGATTATTTTCAAAGGGTACCGAATTTGCGCTTTTAAAATGTTCTTACTATACCTCGCAATTTGTAAGACAATGTGGGTATTAAATTATTTAAATATTATTTAATCAACAGGGAAAAAAATCAGCTGGTTAGTAGTTATTTTTCACGACATCTTAAACCATACATGTTGGTGGTAGGGGGCTCTGTGATAAAACTTGACATTTTGTTGTAAGGAAAAGAGTTGGGCGTCTCGGCAAAATCAAGCTACTCACGAAAAATTATCTTGTCAGTAATGACTTGTAAAATTGGTCCAGTTAAATATAACTTACTATCTTTCGAATGATTCAATAGTAAGTATTTAGGTATTAATATACTGACATATGCAAACTGTGAGTCAGTTATTGAACAGTCCATTTGTCGTTTCTGTGTCTGTGTGGAAGCGATATAAGTTATAGTGACTCGCGTTTATTATTTAACAACTGCAAAACTTCGAAAGTTGTGGCTGTGGATTTATTTATGGCTCCAGAATGGATGTATACGAGGTTATTTTGAAAATTTGTAATTAACAAAATAAAAATTATTTCGAGAGCTGAGAGACAGAACCTTAAACTTTTGTCTTGAATTATGGTTTGTATAAAAAAAACTAAAGAATTTATTTTTACTAGCCGACGTGTTCCGACTTTGTTGGGCGTTAATTATATTTTTCTTTGAACTTTCTGTTTAACCTTAATAAAATATAGCCTATAACAGGGGTTTCTAAACTCATTTGCATTGTGATGCCCTTGGACACTTGCAATTCCCCGCAACACCCTTATGACCAAACCCGACAATCAAAAAATGTCACCTGAAATGGAAATTTCTTCTTGTAAAAAAACTAGAAGATTAAAAGAAAAGGTTTTCAGGTACAAACTTTTAGGTTTACGTTCTCTTTTCCCTTACTTTGCGCCCCTTCCAATGTATCATTAGGACTAGGAGAGCAATTATAAATTGATTTTTTGGCTTAACCCAAACAAAGTTGAAGAGCAAAGAAAGGCACCTACTTACTTTTCTTTTTACCTTATATTTAGAAAAAGTACTTCTAAAATACCTTGACTCAACTTTGTCCCATTGACACGTGACGCCCCTGGGAGGACACTGCGACGCCGCAGGGCGTCGCGACGCATAGTTTGGGAAACCCTGGCCTATAGCACTTTTGACTGATTGAAATATAATACACCAATAATACAGTCTTTACTTTTGCAGCTATAACTTTGGGACCTTTGACCGAACGGGAAAAATGATGGAGTTAAACATCTAAGAACACAGCACTCACGGCCCCTTGGAGTAAATTCATGAAACAGGCACTTGGAGCGAGCAATTCTAATTTCGCTTTGCACAAGTTCAATTAAAATTCGAACAAACTCAGTGCCAACTTGCTTTTTGTAAGAGCAAGAGCGAAACGAGAAAAATGCTCATTGTCACCGAGCCCGGTTAAAGTTTCGCATGAATAGGACTTCAGGGAGAACTTGATCTTTCCGATCTGTTTCAAAATTTAACCTCACAAATAAACTTTCTGTACCTTATATTATTTTTTATTTCATTATTTATTTGCAGTCTCCTAATTCACTACCCATTGTTTTTATTTCTATAAAATATTAATTATGTCACATAAAAATCGACTAGCACATGAAAAGAAAAACAATATTATAATTTTTAGGTTAGGACGTTCAGTTCCCTTTTGCGACACTGCCAAAAACAACGGTTCCAAAAGTTCGAATCCCCCAGTGTAATACGAAAATTGATCGCTCAGAGTGCGGGCAAATTCATTGAATACGCACATTTATTGCCCGACAAAAGAACTCTTCTGCGTGAATATAAAAATTTGCACTGCACTGCTGGAGTTCGAGCTTAGTGCGCACTAGGGCGACTACGTGAATTCACTATTACTACTTAAGCATTAAACCTTCGTGGGCGGTAACAAAGATAAAAAAACTGTTCAAATTTTGAGAAAGCCAAGGTTTAGTTAATTAGATATTCAACAAGTTTTTTAGAATACCTCGTAGTGGCTCAACTAACCGACAAAGCCCGCTTCCATAGGTTTATCGACCGATTTTGCACACTGTGACTACGTGGAAACGGCGTATTTGTAATTTTGACCCTGAATTGCACCACGGAGTGGAGTAGTAATTCATTCAGTCAGCCATATCGTGCAACACTGTTGCATTCGGCAATCCGCCATGTTGCAACGTTGTTTTACGCCCGCATAAAGGCAATTAATTAATTCGTGATGGCGGATTTCGTTAGAATGGAAATTATTAATTTATTGTCTTTGATCAAGAATTAATTATTAAAATTATTATAATTAAATTTTGACTGATGTTTGTGGGTTTTTCTTTTTAAATTTCTTGCTGTCAAATTAAACCCAATATGACAGTGTTATCTGGAAATTTAGTATGCAGGATGTCTTTAATGTTAAGTAACATATTTATTTTAACAGCTCCCAGAACTTGTAGAGAAGAAAAAAAGATTTTAATTTACCAAAAATTGTTTATATATTGTTTGGGGCTCTTTGTTTGAACTCCGGATAGTGCGGACGTGCGTAGAGGACTACAAAGTTCTTCCCGAAGTGGCGGCTAGAGGTGTCGTACGAACGTTTTTACCTTCGGGGATCAAGGAAAGATTCACGCTAAATTGACGGCATCTTTCATCTGGATCTAAGCGCTGTGAGCGAAGATTCCTATAAGCTGATGGTATCCTGTTTGGTGGTGAACACGAGGTATTTCTCAAATGGCGGGAAATAGATGGGCGTGCCATGGGAACTGTCAGTAGTGACAGAGAAGGTTATACGTAACACCAGTAGCAGATCTTGGTTTGACAGCCGACAATTTATGCATTGCATCGATCGTTGAATTATTTGTTTTCTTTTTGGAATTTCTGGGAGCTACGAGCTCGATTATCCAGATTTTCCGCCGACGAAGCCCTGGAAAGCATAGTCCGGAAGGGGAGAATGGTGGATTGCACCTGAAGGGACCAAAACCAAGAAAAAAATAGAGAGAGATAGAGATATTTATTTTAACAGCTCCCAGAACTTGTAGAAGAAAAAAAAGATTTTAATTTACCAAAATTTGTTTATATAGAAATTTTCAAATAGAGGAGTCTATTTTTACAGCAGCATTCGTCTGAATTTTTATTATTTTTAATTTTATTATTATTAACTGCTTTATTAGAAAACTTTTATGTAAAATATTTTTGGTAAATTGAATTATCTTTACAAATTCTATAGATTTTTAAAATAGGGGACTTAACTTTAATAACACCCCTTATATAGGGATCCACCTTTTAATAATCAGAAAAAATTTAATGAGTTTTAAAAAATCATCGTCTAAAATGGATTTTAATTTTTAAGCACTTTTAAAATTACTTTTTTGATTAAAAATGAAAAGGCAATAAATGGAACATCAAAAAAGAGGAAATGTTTTATTTTTTTATCAAGATAGGTTAAAATAACAACCCAAAGCAACAAGTTACTTTGAGGGGAGGAAGCAAAAAACTCGGCTTGGGCGCCACTTCCAAAAAACAATCCATGTTTAAGAGGTCTTTTTGTGTTCCTGGGGGATGGGCAATTTTTTTTATCTTTTTGACATCCCACGAAGGTCTATGCCTAAATACCAGAGTACCGTGGATGTCGGGTTATTAGATGTTTTAACCCATCGTTCCCCCTGTTCCGTCAACGTTGTCCAAGCACTGAAACATGCAGTTGCATTTCACAGCACCTTTTAGACAACGGGGTAGTGCCACCACGGTCGTTATTTTTAAATAACTACTACCTAAATATGTCACCCCCGCTGGGAATCGAACCGGCGACCTCTGGCTTTGAAGATCAAAGCTCTGTCCACTAGGCCACGGGGAGACAAATTGCAAATTGCCCCCAATGCTCCCTCTTGCGTACGGCTCTGATTCGCAATTTATTATCTCGATCAAAGTGTCAATAAAAAGATCCATTAGGATGTTTAGTAGCAGCCATAACATTTTTAACTCAAAATCAATAGAATTATAGCCGAATAAAATATCCTTCATAAAAACTAAGGACACTCCTTACAAATTCCCGATTAAAAGCAGTGTATCCATCCACCCTCTTTTGTGCTTCGGTAAATACGACACAATGCAGCCGAAAAATATCCATCTTGTAAGGGTGGCTTTTAGGCAGACAGACAGTCAGACACGAAGGGATGATGCATTGTTATGGATACAGAGTTTCCCAAAAAAAAAATATTTGAAAAAACTTATTTATTTTTATGCTTATTATTGCTTAAAATTCTTCGCATAGAGATCTTGGTTTCTTTCTATACCCTAATTTAACTTTATTTAAATAGAATCCAAGGACATAGATTACAGAGTGTCTAAAAATCGTGTATCTCTCATTAAATACTAGGCTGGGCTAAAAACGATTTTTTAAACGGAACTGTGACAATAGAGACATTTTGCACCCTTATTATGCAATTCCGTTGTGGTTAACGTTATTCTGAGACTGCGCAGTAACGCAAACATGATCCGTTATCGTTATTAACCATACCTGACTCCTTTAATTACGGCTGAATGCCGAAGAGCTTATCGTTATCGTTATCCTTATTGTTAAACTGCGTGGTTGCCGGATTGTAGAAATTTTAATATCAATTATTTAAAAGGTTAAAATTTTATTGCCGTATTAATTAAAATTTCATTTATACAAAGGCTCTAATTAGCGAAAAATCTATAGCAGTAATAAAAATCAAATAGTGTTAAGAAATTCAAATGGACTTGCACTTTTACGGATATTCTAAATCATTAATTAATTTAGATGTTACAATCTGGCCCACTTGCTTTTTATCTACTACCAAACTTAACTTTACTTTTTGTGTTTTGCTTATACTGTATTGTTTGCATCTACTTTAAAAAACAAAATCAACAGAAGTGTTTGCATATATTTAAATATCAATTTATATCTTATGAAGAATAAAAGTAAATACTGATTTTTCGTTAACTTTAAAATCGGTGAACCACAGGCAAAAATATGGTTATGTGTCGAAAGCGCAGACGCAAGATAAATTTCTTAAAAGAGACTGCAAAATCTCTGTCTTAAACTGCTGCTGTAATCGTTATGTTTAATAAATGGCATCCCCTACAACCCTCAGTATTCTTGATGCCATTCAAAGAAGGGCTGTTCGTCTTATTAATGATCCTTTACTTACTCAAAGACTTCCTTCTCTTGCCCATCGTCGAGCTGTGGGAGATCTATCGCTCTTCTATAGATACTTTTACGGCTTCTGCTCCGACGAATTGTCCAGTATAGTCCCTCCTCTTGCAGTTCCCAACAGAGAAACTCGTGATGCCGCGCGTATGCATCCCCATACAGTTCAATTGGACAGGCCCCGAACTTCTCATTTCGTTCGTTCTTTTATCCCTAGAGTTTCTAGACTGTGGAACCTGCTGCCAGCAGAGGTCTTTCCTTCCCCCAAATCTTCAAGTTTTTAAGTCCCGTGTTAACAGCCTTCCTCTTACCCTGCTTAAGACACCCACGGTACGTTAGTATTTAGACTTTCAGCCTTCGTGGATTGTCCAAAGATAGAAAAAAAAAATAAAAAAAGACGATACCCATAAGGAGGCCAAAAAACGTCTGTTATTTGAAGAGGTGCAAAATGTCTCTAATATCAAGATGAAACCAAACGTAACTTTAACGGTAAATAAAAAAAACTAAAAAACTAATAAGTAGTGACTTTATCGAAAAATGTTTTGAGACCTTTTTCTAACGCATTAAATTTCCTTTAAAAGTATGTATTGAACTTATTTAAATATTGATATTTGTAGTAGTACCAAAAACCCAAAATCAAAAAATAAAATTAAAACATAATTCAATGTACAAAGTTCGATAACATGAAAACGGCTTATTTGACGACAATTTTCAAAGAAAGCTATTTTTGGAATTTTATTTTCTTTAAAATTGTGTGATGCTAAAATTTTTCAGATTAACGATTTGCGAGTTTTGCATAAAAAAAAGATTTTCGTCAAAAAACTATATTAATTCCTCAAAAATATAGAAAAATCGTAACAGTTATAAGAGCTTTAACTTACTATATAACAGAACTTTTGTTTAATCATAATAGAATATAGCCTCTAGCACTTCTGAATAGTGTAGCTTTCTAATTGTGAAAAAAAAATTATCATGAGTTCAGTATTTCCGAAGATTGGTCCCTACAAACAAAAAAACGAAGTTAAAAACTTTACCTCTTTCTAATATTAGTATGGATTAAAATATCATATATATATATATATATATATATATATATAAAATGTTTTCTATAAGATTTTGCGGGTAGTTGTTAAGTTTTAGAGCTTTTTTGCTTTGGTAAACTACCCGCAAAATCTTATAGAAAACATTTTTAAAAGAGAATACATAAATTTTATAATAATCAGGAGTCTACAAAAAAGATAAAAATAAAAATATATGTCACTACCATACATTCCAACCCTGTCGGAAAAAATACAAAATGTTTTTAAAAACCACAATATAACTGTCAGTCATAGAAGTCACAATCTGCTACGAAATAACTTTAGTAAATTAAAATCCAAAATTCCGAAGGATAAAAAACACACACAATATACGAAATTCCCTGTAAAAACTGCAATGGAGTATACATCGGTCAAACCAGCCAACATCTAAAAAATAGGATGAACGGTCACAAATTCGACAAAAAAACAAAACAGCCTTAACAAACCACAGCATAGATAAACAACACACATTTGATTTCGACAAAGTAAAAATTCTAAAAACAGAAAGTCATACTAAAAACGCGAATTTCTAGAAATGATCGAAATCCAAAAAAACAAAAACGCCATAAACACAAAAACAGATACAAAACAACTTAGCAAAATATACCACAACATTATAAAATAAACACCCAGTAAAAAACGCAAACCAACATAATAATAAATACTCTAAATACCAAATAAAAATAGGACTGGTCCCTCAAACAATAACAAATAATTAGTTGGAAAACCCGTCATCCTTGCCATAAAACCTTCCTACCTCCGTTACCTAAATTATTAATTCAACCCAAAAACCCCCAAACTGAAATATGTACCCTGGCTCTAGCTCTCAGTTCATATCTATCCTTAGTGTAACAGTGCAAAATGTACAAAACCAAAAGAAAAAAAGTGCTTATGTAAGTGAAATTTTACAAACACATAAAAAGAGCAGTTCCCGAAAAATTTGTTTAAGGTAAAACATTAGTTGTTAGCCTCTAGATTTAGATATTTATTACTGTCATATTTTTTAGCGCTTAGTGAAAAACTGTATTTCTATTTCTGATGAAGGTCAAATAGTACCGAAACGTCAATAAATGCAACAAAAATAAGAAAATACTTTCTTTCTTATTTTGTTGTATTTATTGACGTTTCGGTACCATTTGACCTTCATCAGAAATAGAAATACAGTTTTTCACTAAGGCTAAAAATATGACAGTAATAAATATCTAAATCTAGAAGACTAACAACTAATGTTTTACCTTAAAACAAATGGGAACTGCTTCTTTTTATGTGTTTGTGAAATTTCACTTGCACTCTTTTTCTTTGGTTTTATTACATTTACTATTTGGGATAGATAGCGAGAGCAAACAAAATACAGGGTTTCAGGTTGGTTTTATGGCAGGAGCGAGCGAGGTTTTCCAACTATTATTGTGTGTTTGAAGGTGTCTATTTTATTTGTTGTTAGAAGTGTTGT
>JACEGR010008870.1:0-32187 GCA_014170235.1 Listronotus bonariensis
AGTAAAGATATTTAGCAAGAGCCTAAACTAAAATGATTACTTTAAGAACCTGATACGAGTATATAAATATATGCACTGATTTTTTGTATTTCTTAATTTTTTAATAATTTAAACTATAACCAGTAAATTAAAAAAATTAAAGCGGCCTAGATCAAAATTGTAGCAACTTAAAAAACGAATTTTGTTTGTACAGTTATTCAAATTTAATTTTTTTTTAGTTGCTACAGTTTAGATTTGGATGTATGATATATAACGTTTGGAGTAATATCAAGAAATGGGTAACTTTATTGTGAAAGCCATGGGCAAATAATATACAGGATATTCTATTTGGAAAGTCATTTTTTGATAAATCTTTAAAACTGTTACTGATGAAAAATAATTAGGTATACAAAGGATATTTTTTGTTATTATTTTTTATATTCACTAACAATTAAGATACATAGATGTAGTAAAATCGCTAAAAATTAAAAAACGTATTCCTTTTTTTACTATTTAACGGAAAGTATTGTTACGACAAAAGATTTTAAAATAAATTGTATAAAAGCTGAAACAAACTAAAAGAAAATGTAATTGTTTGAACGTAAGTTGGAAGTAAATTTATTCATAAAAAATACTATATTTTGTCTGCGTTGGAGAGAAAAAGTAGGTGAAGTCAGCATAAAGTAGGTGAAGTCAGATTTTATTTTACCTGAGTCTAAGAAAAAAAGGAAAAAATGAACGGTACATGTTTTTCAAAGATGTGGAGTTTTTAATTTTAAATTTCAGGCTAGAAATAAAAAAACTATTGGCATGCCGAAAGATGTCGCACGAGGTGGACAAGATTTTGTTTTAATTTTAAAAATTAAGGATGGGTCAAAGCTAGAGGATAGAGTTTGATAATCATTCGAGCGTCATGTTGAAAATTTCTGATTTTATTTTTTACCGTTGTACGGTTGCAGATATTTTAAAATTCAAACTACAAAAAAACAAGAAATTTATTATAAAAATTAATCGAAAAGATGCCACTCCATAAATAAAACATATTTGAAATTCTTTGTAACATTCGATAAGTTTTACAGGTTATAATATTAAAATAAAAAGAATGTGACGTGTGAAAGTCTATTTTCGGTCCATTTTCGATTACACCGTAAATAATAAAACTGCAAATTTATGTAGGTACTTACACCATAAAAGTAATAATAGAAGTAGTATGTGATTAGGAGCGTAAGTCTTTTCTCTCACCTATATTGTTATCATATGTATTCAAATAACTTTTAAATATAAATAAAATAGGCCTTAAACTGGGTAAATTATAGGTCAAATTGTTTATTTAAACTGTATCGATGGACGTCACTTGATTTTGTTTTTACTTTGGATAGAAATGAGTCATAATATGTGTGACAATGTGATGTTTGTTCATTGTAATTATTTTTAGAAACCTTATTTTTTATTAGAAAAATATATATAAAATATATTTTTTAAAGTTAAATAAGACATATAAATCTATGGATATATTATTTTATGCCATAAGCTATTGGGCCAACTTTTGACTTATATGTGCTATGCTCATTTTGTCTGGTTTGATTGTTTCTTTTCGCAATGTTATCTTAAAACTTAACATTCTATATAAAAAGTTAGAAGAAAAGCCACTGAAATGTTTCTGAATATACCATTGAAAACAAAAAAGTTATATAAGGTTAAAAATGGTCATTTATGAATATAATAGTTTTACATATATTTATTCTATGAAAATTATGAAATAGAATGAAAAAATAAATTTAATTACCTGTAATAATAAGTTTTATAGCGTCAAATTGTCAACACATTTTGCGGCTTCGTCTCAAAACCTACTTTTCTTGTAAAAAGTAAGCAGAAACTTGCAAAATGTATTGACAATAAAACGTTATAAAACTAAAGTAATTAAATTACCTGTCATAAGTTTTATAGCGTTAAATTGTCAACACATTTTGCGGCTTCGTCTCAAAACCTACTTTTTCTGTAAAAAGTAAGCAGAAACTTGCAAAATGTATTGACAATAAAACGTTATAAAACTAAATTAATTAAATTACCTGTCATAATAAGTTTTATAGCGTTAAATTGTCAACACATTTTGCGGCTTCGTCTCAAAACCTACTTTTTCTGTAAAAAGTAAGCAGAAACTTGCAAAATGTATTGACAATACAACATTATAAAACTAAATTAATTAAATTACCTGTCATAATAAGTTTTATAGCGTTAAATTGTCAACACATTTTGCGGCTTCGTCTCAAAACCTACTTTTTCTGTAAAAGTAAGCAGAAACTTGCAAAATGTATTGACAATACAACGTTATAAAACTAAATTAATTAAATTACCTGTCATAATAAGTTTTATAGCGTTAAATTGTCAACACATTTTGCGGCTTCGTCTCAAAACTTACTTTTTCTGTAAAAAGTAAGCAGAAACTTGCAAAATGTATTGACAATAAAACGTTATAAAACTTAAGATTATGTTAGGTTAAGAAGAACACTGCATACGTATAATAATAATAATAAAATATAAGAATAAATAAGGGTTGGTATTTATATCCAAAAATAGACCATTTTTAAGTCATGCAAAATGTATTGACAATAATACGTTATAAATCTAAAGATTATGTAAGGTAAAAAGAACACTATATACACAATAAAATATAAGAATGAATAAAGGTTGGTTTTTATATCAAACAATAGATCATTGTCTACTTATACTGGTTAAGTCAATAGGTAATGGTATATCGGTCAGTAAATCATTAACAAAGAATGTACCTGATGTAAGGTTAAGAAGAACACTGCATACGTAATAAAATATAAGAATGAATAAAGGTTGGTATGTATATCCAAAAGTAGACCATTTTTTAGTCATATTTATTTTATGGAAAAATAACGGAATAGATTTTTAAGCATTAACGTAAATTTTAAGATTTTTAGGAATGAAAAATTTATTAAATTACCTGTCATAATAAGTTTTATAGCGTCAAATTGTCAACACATTTTGCGGCTTCGTCTCAAAACCTACTTTTTCTGTAAAAAGTAAGCAGAAACTTGCAAAATGTATTGACAATAAAACGTTATAAAACTAAAGTAATTAAATTACCTGCCATAAGAAGTTTTATAGCGTTAAATTGTCAACACATTTTGCGACTTCGTCTCAAAACCTACTTTTTCTGTAAAAAGTAAGCAGAAACTTGCAAAATGTATTGACAATAAAACGTTATAAAACTAAATTATACCTGTCATAATAAGTTTTATAGCGTTAAATTGTCAACACATTTTGCGGCTTCGTCTCAAAACCTACTTTTTCTGTAAAAGTAAGCAGAAACTTGCAAAATGTATTGACAATAAAACGTTATAAAAACAAAGATTATCTAAGGTAAAGAAGAACACTATATACGCAATAAAGTATAAGAATGAATAAAGGTTGGTTTTTATATCAAACAATAGACCATTGTCTACTTATACTGGTTTAGGCAACAGGCTTATTTAATCTGACATGTTTACATGCGGGTATTCACGTTAGACTGTCCCTTTTCTCCATATTACCTATGTATTATATTATTTAGCTGATCCGGTATTTATTCTAGATTAAAATTGTGAAATGCATATTTGAGCAATAAGGTAAACTTTAAGTTTTTAGGGAAAAAAATTTAATATGGTTTTATAGCGTCAAATTGTCAACACATTTTGCAGCTTCGTCTCGAAACCTATTTTTCTTGTAAAAAGTAAGCAGAAACTTGCAAAATGTATTTACAATAAGGCGTTGTAAAACCAAGTAAATTAAAGTTAAAAAATCATGTATGTATTATATTGTAAGAAATAATTTAGCCTAATTTTGTTACTTACTTTCGTTTTATGCGAAAATAATAGGAAAATAGATTTTAAAACGTAAACGTCAATAACTTTGGTTTTTTTTTAATGAAAAACTGATTTCAATTAATTCTTATAATCGCTTTTATTAAGAAGGGGCCTAACTGGATATTTGTAAAAATCAGTTATACCCATTGTTAGACAAGGGCTAAACATATTTATGTTTTGACAAATTTGCTTCTCCGAATACTTCATTATAAATTAAATAAAATAGGGTGCAAGTGTCAGCAGTACAGCAAAAATGAAGACTCTAGTTCGCTTTAAATCGCTTCCCTCAAAACATGTACAAATCGAGATAGGCCCGCATATTTCTTTGACAATGTATCGTTGTTAGAGTAAATATTATTTAAAGTTTTGATTAATTTATGCAACATTTTATTTTAAGAAATTGGATGAGTTTTTTAATATTTGAAAACATACTATTTTTTAATTATCTTTTTCCTATACAGAACATAAATTTCAAAACGATGACGTTAATTATTGTAGATCGGTAAATATGAAAAATTATTTAAAACTGACTTTTATAATAATTTGTATAAATAAAGCCCTTAGTTTAAAATACCTGTTAGTTTATTAAAGTTGTATTGCTCACAATGTCGTTTTAAAACTTTTTTTTAAATAAATGTAAGCAAAAACCTACGAAATGTTTTGGCAATAAGACTTTGTAATTTCTAAACATTATTTAAGGTTTAGTCTTGCTTTTTATGTAACGTCCACCCCTATTAAATATACTGTTCTCGTTTATAGAGAAGATATTCGGGTAGCCCACCATCACGTATACTAATTCCTGTTTATAAGGTAGATACTTGTAGTATTAAAACACTTGAAGTATTGAAATACTTTCGGCATCGTTACATGTCTTGTAATGCAAGCAAAAATTAAAATATGTTGCTCCTATTGCCATGTGTTGCAAAAAGCTAAAGGTAATTAGGTTTAAGAACTAAATTTATGCAAAATAATATGAAATTCGGCTGAAATTAATTTTTCGCATGTAAATATACTTTGTGTTTTCATTTCGAAATCTACGTTCCATATACCAGAAAAGGAAGCAAAAAGTTGCAAAAGATTTCATATATTAATGTAAAAAAACTAAGGTAATGATCAAATTTTTGTAAATTATAAAAACTAATTAAAAATGTGTTTTTCATTACAAAAGAACATTAATTTTGTAATACCACTAGATATTGGGAAAAAAATTAAAAATATTAAAGGTAATTTTACGTCTTTAATTTTTTGGTTTTTCTATAGTACCATATAAGGTTTAAGCATTAGATTTTTGTAAAGAATTATTATAAAAGTTAGTTAAAGATTAGTTTTAGGTTGCCAAGAATCCAAAACATTATGAGGTTTTATCTCGAAACTTACTTTTATATAACGAAAAATAGACAGAAACTAGAAAAATGTTTTGGTAATATGACAAAATAAAATCAAAAGTCTCTATAGGTGCACAATATGTATTCTATGATCACTCGAATACAATCGTGCTTTTCTATAATAGACATTTAACTTTTTTCATAATAATTTTTTACATAAATTTAATTTTTAACTATAAAAATATATCGAATTTTTTTTATAAATTTTAGATAAACAGATAAAGCCATTTGGTTGTAATATTCATTAATCATAAAATATAGACATGGCAAACAAGTTAAAAATGTATACAGAATCAGCTAAATGAAGTCGTTTATGGGCAATGTATGAAAAAAACTATCTAACGCAAATGTCGACATGTAATAATTTCGAATTGGATGACTACCGTAATTCCTTTGTTAATGCTTTACTGGTCGATATACCATTAACTATTGCTTATACAGTATATTAGTTATTATTATATTATATTAGTAAATTAGAGAGTCCTCCAATATTGGCGTCCTTTGGGTTTATAAACAAAATAACTTTTGTATTGAAGCAGTTCTAAGGCCTTAATCAATGTTTAAGATGTGATACCGTGTATCTGAAATAGCGGTATTACATCCTAAACATCGATATTATATTTGTCTTTTGTTTGAATACATATGACTAAAAGGGGGAGAAATTATTAGTAACACTCAAGATCCCATACTATTACTAGTACTACTTTTATATGGTAGGTACTCTTGGCAAATTTGACAGGTTTGATATTTATAATGTAACCGGAAATATGCTGAAAATGGTTTTCCACACGACACTGCGCGCAATTTCTTTTTATTTTAATAGAATTTCCTATTAATTATATCAATATTAAGATCTACAAACAAATTTAAATAATTTTCATGTATAATATTTTAACCCTATATCTAAAAGTTTATTTTTAAATATTTTATTTTTTTCCAGATAGGTACTTAGCCAACAATACAATAGACATATACATAGTTACACAGGTTCAGCTAGACAGGTACACAGACAGATATACATTAGATACATTTACAGGCATTTAGATTAATAAACATAAAGACAAACAGACAGAAAGGACGACATACAGAGATACTCATAAACATAAAAATACACAGAAAAAGAGACAAATAGACTGAAACATATACCAATAAACATGCATACTAAGACAAGCGCAACAAACAGACAGACATGTATACACATATAAAATATTTAAAAAATTGTGACATTTAGGGTAGAATTCTTATACATGAAAAAAAAATCTAAATTGTTTGGAAATCACGATATTGATTGGAATGGCAAATTATAGTATTAGAACTAAGGGAGAAAATAATTTGTAAAAGTACATATTATTTGTTACGACAGTTTAAGAAACAGACTCTTAGCTGAAGTGACAGTATTAATGCTTACGATTTAAAATTAAAAATTAATTGTTGAAATTTATAAAAAAATATGTCCAGTAACTTGACCGACCAACTTGAGGAATAAATCTACAATGAAAAATAGGGAAAAAATCATATGAACATAACATGTCCTTAACATTTAGTATTTGTACTACTGGGTGTTAAAAATTTAAAAGTAAATAGGTTTTTTATAAATTGTTTTATATCAATTCAGATATTTTTAAAAATTTGGGAGACGTCTTTTATGTATCAGTGTGTGTGTGTGTGGTTGGGTTTTATGGCACTGGTATGAAACCAAATAGCCAGCATTTCTTTTATGTATCAGAAAACTTTTATTAGCATACAAAAAAACAATTAGCAGTGTCGTCCATTAGGGAATTATGATATATATTTTTTAGAGGAAAAAATTGTATATATTTTTCTAAACTATTTTTTTTATTTTTGATGTACGGTTTTCGCGTATATAAACCATTTCTTGGCATGGTCAAATCCTTATCTAATTAAAGAATAAATAAAAGGGTAATTTTTATATATTGATATTACCAATACGAAATGACCATGCTAAGAAATTATTTCTATTTATTTATGCGAAAGCCGTAGCTTACAGAAAACAAGTCAAGAAATCAAATTTGTTCCAAATTATCCGGGTATTTCAAAAGATATTTTTATTTTGGAAAAATGCAGTAGCGTACCGTTTTTTAAATATTAAAATATAACTACTTATAAACGTTACTAGTGAATTTTTTTTATGCCAAAAATAGTCTATTGATATACAGGAGACGTCTCCTAAATTATTTAAAAATATCCGAATTGATACAAAAGATATTAAAAAAATATATAAATTTTTAAACCTTTTAACATCCTGTAGTTTAAAATGTATGACATTTAAGAAATACATATATTTATAAAGCTTTTTTCTTATTTAAAATTGTAGAATCACCCCTTAAAGTTTGTTGGTAGAGTTATCGAACACTCAGTATAATAAACAAATTTTAAATCAAAATTTTTTGAAATAATATCATTTATAATAGCTATTGCTTAACATATTGATAAATATTTATGAAATTGTTGAGTTTACGGTTAGGACAATTAATTGTTTTTAGAAGATATGTGCAAATAAAAGGGAAATTTTCAGTTGAATTGCAAGCATTAAATTTGTAACGTCAGTTAAGAGTAACTATAGGTATATAAAATTATATTTATACTTGATTTGTCTTACCTTCATTTTTTTCTGTTAAAATGGAAATTTTCGTAGAGAGCTGGTTTTTTTCTACCAATGTCATACCAGAGTCGTTCAATTTGTTTTTATGTTAAAACTAGTCACTAGTAAATATTTTTAGGGTAAGTAGTGGAAAAAATATATAGGGTGTTTCCTAACTACGATATGAAAGTAAAAGAGGTGTTTTCTTATGTCTTTCTGTAAAAAAAATGCCTTTAAATAAATGAGTGGTTGTTTATTTTATTGAAATTCGTCATTTTTCTTATTTACTTACATTTTTTATTGAAAACGAGAACTAACCATTAAAAAGTGGCAATTATAATTGCTTAGTCGAAAAGAAAAAAGTCAGTGGTGTACTATCTCTACATAAAAAAAAGGAAACTAAAAATTATCTAAATTAAGAAAAGAGATGTCAAAATGTTTAAAAATAATAGACTTTTTTTTATTTTAACGTCCTATATGAAGCAAGTCCAAAAACATATGTTTATGGGAACTTTGTTTCACAAAAAAACATAATAAAACATTCTTTTACTGTAGTTAGGAAACACCCTGTATATACAATAAATATATACATATATTTATATCTAAAATTAAAAAACTTATTTCTACAAAAAGTTTATAAAACATAGGAAAGAGACACACATAAATTCTTTTTATTGTCCAGAAAGCTTAACTGGAATTTACTTCTGTGAAGTTACTGGCAAATAAAATTTAAGTAAAAACTTTATTTTTGGTCTTCCTATACCACGGGATTTGTTTAAATATTAAAGATAAGGGGGATTTTTGTTTGGTCATTGTATTTCTTATTATGGTCTGAAGTATTTTTGGACAAAAAAATCTTTCTGAACAATTTTAGGGAGAAGTTAGTCGAATATAGGTGAGTATGTAGAATAGTGTTTATACTTTTTCCAAAAAAGTAAATAAACATCTTTTAAACTTGAATCAAATTGGTTTATTGGGGTAATTTCACTATCATTACATTGAAACCAAGAGTTTTGATGGTTTACGAAAGCAATATAATGACCTGAGGTTATTGAGTCACCTTGATGTTGAATGGTTGCTTTCAATCTAAAATGAAAGTCATCGATAATAATCTGGTCTGGATTAAAATTGTTCATTATGGTCTTTACCTTGACAGGGCGACCATTTACATATTGGGTTCTTTGTAACTGTAATATAAGATATTTGTTACAATAATCTAGTTTTTGTGTGGTGAGAATATTATTATTACAATCACCGCAAAGCTGTTCGGATGGTTTTGGACGAAATAGGGTTCTAAAGTCAATTCTAGAAGGAGGATTAACTGGAAAATAAAGACAATAGGTATATTCGAACGATAAATTATTGTTATTGATTAAATTGCAATGTTGACAGATTGTTACGTTGGAATATATCTGCACCATGAGATTTATGTTAAATGCATCATCCAATTTACCCAGCAGCTGTATTAAAAATTCCTGAGCATCTTGTTGCTGCCTAAGGTTAAATGGAGTTCCAACGATGGTCCGAATATCCATACAATGATTTATTCTATTGTTAAGTATTTGGTTAACAATATCGTAAATTCTTAAGTTTCCAGTGTTTGCTCTAGCTGATGTTACAAATTCATTTATTGTTAATAAACACTGTAATGTGGCATTTGCATAGCAAGAAACCCTGTCTGAATTCATCAAAGACTTATGGGGAAATCTGTTATCTATAACTTGATCCGCAATATTTCTTGCTATTATGCCACTGTTACTTATTTCTCCTTCAGAGTCTGATGAAAGACTAAGCATTTCAATGTCGCTTTCATTTTCTGTATTGTCAAAATTGGTTGTTCGCAAATTTTCAGAATTCTGAACAGTTACCTGCAAATGATTGGTATCTTTGTTGACTTCATTATCCTGTTCTGTAAATGATAATGGCACTTCACATTCGTTTTTATACAGACTAACAGCTATAGCTTTATGATAACTATAAACTGTTTCATAAATGTTGGTTTTGAATGTTTGTTTATTGCTAAAACACCAATCAATCTGGGTACTGCCATTTGTTGTAGGAATGTCCGGTTTTAATAGTGACTTACAATGATGCTTTGTTAGTACTTGTTGCAATCCATTGCTTTTACTATTAAGAATGTCTATATTAAAATCTCCGATAATTAAACATTTTTCTCCATTGGCTTGATTAAGGATGGTATCTAAGTCGTAAATGGCATTAGAGAGAGTATATCTGGGTGGAATATATACTACAGCAACAAATAAATTATCATATGTAAATAAGATGGCTTGAAATGTCGCAAATCCTACAGTTCTAGTATAAGTTGTTTTAACATCTATGTTGACCGATAGATTTTCCTTTTTATAACAACTTATTCCAAATGCTCTATGGGTTGTGGGGTCGCATAATTTTGCAAAACATGTAAAATTTTTAATCATTACATTGTCAGCATTTGTCAGCCAGGTTTCGACAAAAAGTAAGACATTTGCACTTTGAAAGATTGGATTGTTTTGTATAAGATGCAGGTGCTTTTTAAACTTTGTACATTATGGTAGCTAAAAATACTACTTTTTTCGGGATTTTCCAAGTATTGTCGGTGAAATTCAGTGTTAAGGGCTTTAGTTGTTTTAAGAATGGTTAATTCTTTAAAGCTAGCGTCTTTGTCGGTTGGCTTTTTTGGTGGAATAAACTTTCCAAAAATGTATAAACCATTGAGCGTTGTTGCACGACTACAAGCTACATAAAGTGCACTTCGATTAATTTTTCCTTTTTCCAAATGCACTGCTACTTGATGATAAGTAGCACCCTGACTCTTATGAATTGTTATTCCTTCACTGATTAAAAGTGGAAATTGAAGCCGTTCAACATGGACATTACTTCCTTTTTTCACCTTGATGCTTCGTGCACATTTTTCTATGGGAGTCCATGTATCTGGAATATTATGGCTTTTCATGTAATTTTCATGTTTTTTACGTACATTTTTTCCACATTTTGAATCAGAAAACTCCATCCACACTTTAATAGGTATTTGTCCATCTTTATCATAATCTATTTTTCTTAAAATGCCGTTAGCTCCGTTAACGATACCATCCTGAGTGTCTATGTTATTAGAAATCATATATTTGGCGTCCACCTGTAAAATTAGTGAATTCATTAAGCCAAATGATTCCGATTTCTTTAGAGACTGAGTATGTTTTAAAAACAATTGCCTTAATTTTTCCGAACAGTCCCCTTTCACAACATCTTTAGCAAGACTAATAGCTCTTTCGGTGTTATATTCAGATAATTTCTTTTCGTTAAAATTATCGACTTCTTCGTTGCTCTTAAAAAGATGTATAATGTTTTCAGGCAAATCTTCTGTTCTATTTTCTCGAGACTTGATTAAAGATATATCTATTGAAGTCATGGTGCCATTTGCCATATTATTAAGAGCAATTGCAAAATTACGATCGTCTCTTTGTCGCATAATTTCAGTTAATTCAAAAAATTTAAATTTGTCCCATAAATATGTTCCGCAAATTTCCTGGTAGGGATTATCATATGGTGAATAAAATATCCATCTATCACCTACTGGAGGCAGTTGTCGTAAATCTCCAAATAAAAGGATAGATCTTCCTCCAAATATTTTATCTGACTTAAAAATTTGTTGAAGTCTTTGATTTATATAACCAAACCATATATTATTACCCTACTTTATTTTTTTTTTTATTTTAACTTTTTACTGAGTTTAATTTATCTTTTTAAAGTCATTTATTTTTTCTTTAAGTGTTTATTTTTTGCTTTCTAATTTATTAATATTACTATTAAATCGGTAAACTTACACTAAAAGCACTACTTTTCAGCTCTTTCAGTTCGGTGAAAAGGGTAAATTTTAACCCAAGGTTGTCGATTCTAAATGCACCCCTGATATCTGAGCATATACCAGTCTAGGGGCAGCTTTGCCGCACGAATATCGTACGGCAAAGAAAAAACAATAGGTCAAATATATTGTTTTTTTTATGGGACTATCGCGGAAGTGCACTTTTTTAAATAAAAAAAATATTTAAAATCGGTCCACAATTAATAAAGTCGGTTAAAAATTCTGAAGTTCATAAGTCATGGATGAGGAGTGGTTACTTTAACCGCTGTATCTTTGTTAATTTTGCTCCGATTCATCTTGAATTTTTATACAATCTTTTTAAAATGTTAGTCGTTTAGAAAATATACAGGGTAATCATTTTTAACACTATTGCTAACTTCTTTATTATTGGAGATACGAAGTCGGTTAAATTAGCAAAGTAGTAGCATTTTTTCCGCTGATTAACGTGCTGCTAACAAAAAAAATGAACATCGGGTTTTCGACTTATTGCAAAAAATATACTTTTTTCTAATGGAAGACCCTGCATTTTATATCACTATTTAAAAGATCTATCAAAGACCATTAGAAAAAGTCCTCATGTGTTATATACAATTTTTAATAGTTTTGGAAATATGGCCGTCCTCAGGAATTTAAAAGTAAACTGACATTTTTTAAATAGAACACTCTGTATATTGCATCACCATTAAATAGATATTTCAAAGAGCTTTAAGAAAATACCATATTTAAATCTAATAAATAGAGGATATAATGTCTATTGTCTTCGACACTAACTTAGTGCTTATAGTTTGGAGCTAGAGCTAGATAATGAAAATTTAACATAATTTTCAGATTTGGACAACCATATTTCCAAAACTGTAAGAGATAGACATATCAAATGTGGTATTTTCGTAAAGCTCCTTAAAATATCTATTTAATGGTAATGCAATATACAGGGTGTTTTATTTAAAAATGCCAGTTTACTATCAAATTCCCAAGGATGGCCATATTTCCGAAACAATTAAAAATTGTATATAACACATGAGGACTTTTTCTAATGGTCTTTGATAGATCTTTTAAACAGTGATATAATATGCAGGGTCTTCCATTAGAAAAAATATATTTTTGCAATAAATCGAAAATTCGATGTTCAATAGTTTTTTTGTTGGCAGCACGTTAATCAGCGAAAAATGCTACTACTTTGCAAATTTAACCGACTTCGTATCTCCAATAATAAAGAAATTAGCAATAGTGCCGACTTAAAAATGATCACCATGTATAAAAAAAAAATTAAAAGCCATATCTTCTCTTAACATGAAAATGTAATATAATTTTAATTAGTTAGTACAAGTACAGTACAGGGGGCTTAGTAAAAAAATTTAGTTATAGGTTTTTGTGGATGTATGTTTATAAAAAAGTGAGTTTTAAAATAAAATCACACAAGGTTAAGTGGGTTTGATTTGTAAGAAAATGCATAAAAAAGTTTCAATACACTCATTTGCGAAATTAAATGCAATGGATCTACAGATTACTCATTTTCTTAAACTACAGCTAATTTAGTTGTTCAAATATTATTGAGAGTGTAGCAATCTTTAAAAACCCTGTGTATGAATAAACAGGGTGTCTTTAAAAGGTGCGGAAAAAATGCTACCACAAATTCCTAAGATTAAAATATAAGGATCTAACTCAACTTGTGTGAATGATTTCGAAGATACAGGGTGTCAAAAATGTATTCTGGTTTTGGTTTTTCATAAATCGTTTTATTAATATTACGTGTATTGTCACAATATTTGGCTAAAGAGGATTTTGGAAGGTGAGAAATAAGAATCTGTAATCAATTTTATCGTAAACTCTAACGCTATCTGTACCAAATTAAAAACAAAATAACTTTTTTGAACCCCTCTGTATGTACCTTTTAATTAAAAATTCTTATTCTTCAACATTATTTCTTTTACATTAGGAAGGTAAAAGTAATAAAAGTTTATTTGAGCAGAAAGTGAATTTCTGAAATCCAAATATTTCAAAAACGGCTGCTCAAATCAACGTTTACCACGTATACCTTTTTTATGTAAAATTTTTTTGAAAAGACATTTTTATCTAAAAGTTACATACAGTGTGGATCAAAAAACGTTTAAATTTATCACCTTTCAAAACTACATTTAACCGCACATTGTGACATTACAGGAATTATTAAAAAATATATTTTTAACACCCAAACCAGAAAACAAAATTAACAACCTGTATCTCCGACATCATCCATTTTTGTACTAAACTAAGTTGGGTTAGATCGTCAAATTGTAGCCTCAGGAATTTGTAGTAGAAGAATTTCCGCAACTTTTAGAAACACCCTGTATAAATTACCAGTAATATTTTGGCTTCCTTTATTAGACCTATCATTTACAACATCACCTTTCCGCAAACCTTGTATAAAAAAAAGACAAACTTCCAGCCTAAAATACGCCTTAACGGTAGCACAAAGTAATAAAAATAAATGCCATGCTGTTTTTATAATAGTTTGTAATTTACCATTTATTATACACATTAAGCATTAATACGTAATTATTATTAGTGTTGGGCGATATATCAATAACCGCGATATTTCACCGGTGAATGGAAAATCACTGGCGCTACTAGTGATTTACTTTTTGCAAATACGGTGATCAGTGATCGAAGCGAATACTGCAATCGGCATTGACACGACACGCATTGGATGATCGCTGATGGCGCCGATCGAAATATGATATACCTATGAATTATTATTTAAAACAATATTTAAAGGAAAACAAAGATTTAAGCTGATATGATATTTATATTGTTTAGACGTGGCGGGTGACGGGCACCGCCAAGCCATGTGAAAGACTGTTTTCCAAAGCCGGGTTAATATTAACCGACCGTAGAAATAAATTAAGTGCAAACAAACCTAAAAAACTCATCTTTCTTATTGCTAATTTTTCATTTTCATTGGGAAAAAAGTAAGCTATACAACGACAAGCTATATTTTGTTTTATTTTTATTTATTTAAAGAATTTAATTTTTTTATTGTTTATTATGCGTTTTCGTTTTGCTTTAAATTTTTTTTATATATTTTGTAATTGAATTTAGGTAAAAAATGTTAAAATGGTGTTCGATTAATAAAAAACTGTGTTTTTTTTATTTTCGAAAGTAGGTTATGAATAAACCCTAAAAATTGATATTATTTTTACATAATAATATTGCAATATATGACATTAAGCTTGTTGTTGTTACACCTTATATAAAAATGATTATTTGAGTTACGAGCCCAAAAAAAAATAGATTTCGTAATATTGCTGTTAATTTAATTTGCAGCATAATATTTATTTTTATAAAATCAATAAATAATATGCTGCATGTAAATGAACACCGATAAGAGCTGCATAAATAATATATTTGTATTCGTTGCCAGACACCGAGCGGTTTTTATATTTCCATTTTTAGTTAAATATTTATGCATATTCCAGTCACTGCAGTGATTAAAATCACTGTTTAAAATCACGGTGATTTAGAAATCACTGTTGCCGTTTCACCGGTTACCGAAAAATTACCGTATTTCCCAACACTAATTATTATCTGTATTACATAATTCAGCCAAATTGGTGTACGCCCACCTATTCAATCAAAAGCAATTACTATAAACGTATTAAATAGCGTGTAGAAAAAATAAACAAAAACCTTTTAATTTTCACGCTTTTAAAATTCCATTCGTTGATAGACTGGCTGACTACTGCATTGTCTTTATCTGTCTCTCTCGTAATCATTATTTTTAGATTGTTTTGCGTCAGTCGAACTTGTCAAGAACATTTGGCAAGTCTGCGTTTGTAAGAAATTTTCTCTATGAAAAGGCATGGACGGAGATAATGTAACAACATTATTTCATACTGTCCAGTAAATCCACTTAGCCTGTATTAATTTGGGGCCGGTAAATTGCACATTACGGTACCTGGTAACAAAATACAACGCTGTCATGTATCATTATAAATGTCAACGTGATCATTGTTGTTATTCCTTGATGTCATGTCATTTTTGGATGCCAAAATGAAATTAAATTTTAAATACTCATATTAAGCGATTTTCATCTGATATAAGGATATATAGGAATTTCTACTTATACTTAAAATATATATTTTTTACCAACTTTAGTAAATAAAAATGATTGGATTACTACAAAACAGACTTCTTATTACATTTTTAACGTGTTTTGTTTAATTAAAGACGGCAATTTCTATTTTATTTAAACCTATCTAGCGTTAACTATTTAATACCATTTAGGAACTTCTACTTGTAAAATATATTTTTCTACCAACTTAAGTAAATGAAAATTACCATATTACTATAAAAGACTCTTTGTTTCATTTTCACAAATATTCTGTTTTACTAAATTTGGTAATTTCTATTTAATTTGGACCTTTCTAGCGTTACCTATTTAATACAGTTTAAAAGCTACAACTAATAAAATATTTTTTATCAATTTGACAGTAACAATCGAAGAATAATCATAGTTACCTATAATATGGAGAACAAGGCTGCGTAATTGTGAAATAATTTCAAACTAACAACATGTTCTCTTAAAATTGTATTCATTAATTTTCATAAAGACAGTATGAAATAAAATATTATACGATACGTCCGTTAGGTGTTATTACAGTACTCCATTATATACCAGACTCGCCTCCTCGTCCGTAAACATCTCGTAGTGTAATAAGTCACCTACCGGACTTACAACGTAAAATACTATTTTAGTACCATTCATTACTTACAGATTAAAAGTTTTCGACTCAAATTCCATGCATCTTAAATATAATGCGTGAAATATTTCTAATAAAGGCGCTAATACAGGGTTTTACACTAAGAGTGTGTCCCAGGATAGGTGTTACGAGACGACAAATGGACCAAACATTTTGAAATTTTAAAACGAAATTTCGGTAAAACTGGTCGCTTGATCCAAAACTTATAAATACCAAATTTTACTTCGATTGGTAATATACAGGGCGAGTTTTAAATATATATATGAAAAATAACCGGGAGTAAAGTACCTAATACTTGGCTTAAGGCATCGAATTTAAAAAAATATATATGTAAGTGTATTAAATTTTCTTTTAAATTTTGCTTCCTTATCCCTATTATTTAAGTGGTAATGCATAATGTAAAAAACTGACAATTACATTGTTTTAACTTTCATGCTTTAGAAAAATTGGAAAAAGTCGTCCATTTTTCTCAAAGAGACCTCTTAATATGATAAGAAAAAAGTACATATAAGACAAACTCGAAGTCTGGATCTCAGTCAAATAACATATATTTTTAAGACAAACGTTACACGTGTTTCGCCCTCTCGAGCATCATCAGACCTACAATAAATAGAAAAAACTCAATATATGCCAATAAAACAAATATACTTAAATTTCCTTTGAAACAATAAGACATTATCTGAACATAATATATTTAAGATTTCATCTTAAAAAATCTTAAGGTTGTGGGTTCGAACCCGGTTGGCGTAAAACTTTTTAAATTTAATTTTTGTTTTATTTTATAATTTTTTGTCCGTGGATCTAACCTCATTCATTGTTGTCATTTTAATATGTAGTGTGCTGTGTTTTAAATTATATTATGTTTAGATAATGTCTTATTGTTTCAATTTATTTAATTCTCTACAACATTTACTTACACAATTTTGTTCTGTTTTAAAAAATAAAAGTAGTTAAACCATAACATGTCTGGACAGGGAAAATTTAAACTATAAAAAGAACCATTATCTGCTGTCACCTATTAAGGCATTTGTAATACCATTACTCGAAAATTACTTAAATCACTAACATAAAATGAGACGCCCAGGTAGTTAGAAAATGTTATTAATTTAAGTATTTACCTTTATCCCGACCACTATTCCATTTTTGATAATTCTTTTTCTATTATTATGTTACTGGACGCACACTTTTACTGCTTAATCATATTTACTTAAAAGCCATATTTAAGACCATATTAGAGTCTCACCGCGATCTTCAAGTTGTGCGGTCACGCTAAATTGATAGCATCTTTCTTCTGGAACTGAGCGCTGTGAGTGAAGATTCCTAAAAACCTGGTGTTTTTATGTTAGCGGTCTGCACGTGTTATCGTAATGGCCGAGGACGGTGGCGCGCTCTAATGGAAGCGTTAGCAAGTGACAGTGAGGGTTATACACGATACCAGTAGCAGTTTTTGGATTGACAGCTACAATTTATGCATTGAATCAATTATTATTTCGTATCGAACAATTTCTGGGAGCGAAAAGCTCGACCATCCAGATTTTCCACGTACGAAGCCCTGGAAAGCATAGTACGGAAGGGGAGAGCTGGTTAATTGTCTTGCAACGGGACCAACAGCAGAGAAAGCAAAGACCATATTACAGTTGCTATTCGATTATCTTTCAATACTGTCAAATACTTCGCTGCAATTGTTTATTCAAATAAATAACATATAATGCTATTTGTTTTTAATATTAGGAAAGGGATGCATACACATTTAATAAACATAAGCCAAGATTCTTTTTCAGATAAAAAAATATAAAACAACAAAACATTTACAATTAATATTAGCAAATTATAATACAAGTATAACTGGTCCAACAAATGATGGTTAATTTAGGACCCAACAGGGTAAGACATATAACACCTGGAGAAAACTTTTACACGTTTTCTGACTTCAGGAGTCTGATCTTTTTTTTATAGGACAACCTGTATATTTGGTTGCTGATTTTTTCGAATGATTTATGTCCGAGTACTTCACTTTTGATTCGAATTTTATCCAAATTCTATTTTGAAATTAAATTTTAATTTTTTATGGACAAAATTACTTCATTATATAAGAGTACACTACATAATTTCGAAAAAAATATACAGTGTGTCTACGTAAGTTGGCGCCATATGAGATTTTTTAATGTCGTTAATGTGTTAACGAAAAAGTTATTTTTATAAAGAGTTCTGCATGGTCCAAAATTTAATATGCAATTATAAGATTTCAAAATCTGTCAGTCATCTACGAGGTTTGGCCAAAATGTAATTTTAGCTAATATAGAAAATTATTATAAAGAGAAAATGTTTAGAATTAAAAATTACTTCTAAATATGCATTTTTGTTTATTTAAAAAAATGTTTTAATTTATTTTCTGCGATAATGGTAAAAAATACGTTATTAGGTTATTATTCCTTAATTATAAATTCCATAGTACAATGTTAAATAATCTTTTAAATTTACGGTTTTTGACAATGTACAATGTACTAATGTACCAACTTAAATTTTTTCGATTAACGCATAATAAGAATAATTTTTGATATTAGCAAAAATACAGATAAGTACTTTACTCTTGAGCAGAAACTACATTTTTGGCCACACCTCGTAGATGAATGACACAATTTAATATCTGCATTTTAAGTTTTGGATTATGCAGAACTTTTATAAGGATTAACTTTTTTAGTAAAAGTAATAATATAAGTTTTCCATATGTTGCCAACTTACGTACACAAACTGTATATACTTTGAACTTCCATCAAATATTTTCCAATTTAATATGACTGAAATGAAAATTTAACGATATTTTTTTAAGCACTTCTATTGCACCTACTTATATTACAAAAAAATAATAATATTAACAAAAAAAAATAAAATGACGCCACTGCTTTTCTTACACTTGAATAAAGTAGTATGCCAATTTAGCCGTGTAATTTGTTTATGATAAATGAGTTACGTGAACGGAACGCTAACCAGCATTCAGCTGGGATAATTAAATTAACCTGTCTCATGTTAATTGGAAATTTTAATTATTTTCTTCGCAAGTCAGTAACATGCCGGTTCTTGTTTTTGGCACCGGACACAATGTAAATGACACGTAATTCCAAACAGTTAATAGAGAGTTAAAGCAAGACCAAAGAGGTTGACGTATGTCCACCAACAGAAATATACACCTACATTACGTCGTTCCTACTCCATATGGTTGAAATGGAGTTAAAGCAAGACTGCAGACGTAGGCGACTGACGACTTAACCTTACTGTTTTTTGAGTTTTTGTAAACGATTTTGTATAAATCAACTTAAAAGACAATTAACAGCAACCTTTCTAATATGTATAACCTCATTTAATTGTTAATGCCCAATAAAACCAAAACATTCAAACAATTTGTCATCGGTATCCGGTATCTAATCGTGCCTTTTCGGTTTAATAGGTTGAAATGTTCGGCCATGTTCGGCTCGTTAGGTTGCGTTTTGAACGTACGTAGGAATTCGAGAAAATGTATAATGCTCATGCGCGGCTGTCATTTGATACGCATACGTTTACGTCCCTGGCCTTGCTTTAACTTTCTATTAATGCTGATTAATCCTTTTATTAACGATACATTGAAAAATAAACATTTTATCGGCAATAATTGATTAGAAAGGTCCGGATATGCATTATTTTCAAAATACTAGGTGTTAAACTTTTAAAAAAAATGATTTATAATAATAAAAGATGATAGTTGGACACGGCAGTAGTTTTATTAGCAAGAATGTGCTTATGTAGCTCTCAATTTATTAATTCCAATGGTGTCTCATGCAGTGCCGTATTATCCATTGGACAACCTAGGGCGCCAGACAGGGGAGTTTTTAAAAAGTTTAGGTCAGGGGAGATTTTTGGAGACTAATTTCTATGTGAATAAGTAGCTTTGGAATGAAATAGACGCGAAAAGGAGGGATGGACCTTTTTTTTGGTGGAAAATAGGCGCGGCGGGAATTCTAGCCTAGGGCGCCTCAAACAGTTAATACGGCCCTGGTGTCATGTGGCATTAGGCGGTTAACATGACATTTTCAAACGCCATTTTCTTAAAAACTAGTAAAGATAGGTGTAACATATGGTACATGTATTTTCTTGGAATTGCCTGTAGAATTGATTTTTGTAAAAATATATAGAGTGTTTCATTTACAATAGCAAAGTTGAGAGCAGCTCCGGTTAAACCGGATGTGCCATAAAAATTCTGAAACATCAGAACTCTGCCCCAATACAACCATAAAACCGACCAAAATTTTAAAATAAAACTTCTCAAGAAAATAACAGGCTTGCTAGTAATAAATAAAGTAAAAAATAGTGGGCAACCCGTATATTTATAAACAGCTAATCAATACACAAAAAGCTGTATCATGGCTGTGAAAATAATTTTTTGCCCGAGTTGTCCATAATTGCGAAAGACATTAATTAGCTCTGGAAATATTTGTCATTCAATTCCTAATAAGGATCCATGTTGGCAATGTCAGTTTATTTCTAACTTTCACAAACTTATGTAGGTATCTCGGTAGGTATCCAAACCAAAAGGGGTATTTACCTTGTGCGCATCGACACATTAAAATATATGTGTATCTGATATCAAGCTGTAAACTTTCTACCAGAAATCAGCATAACATTTAACAAAACAAACAAAAACCAAATTCATCGTGTTTTCAAATTGGCACGAACACGACTGAAAAACCAATTTTACTTACATAATAATCTGTGGAAAAAGAATGTATGTTCTTTACACTTATTTTCTATTAACCTACTATTTTGATTTATAGCATGTTTTAAGTAACTTTTTTATTACTTATTTTATAATTATTATACTATTCTTTAAAAAAAAATATTTTAAAACAGTTTAATCCTCGATTGTAGCTTATTTACTGTGAAAAAGTAAGATATACTTACTGCATAAAAATATTTTTAAATGTACCTGTTTCAATTTTTATTATGTTTGGGCGCACCTATTAGTCAACCGCTCGTAGATCAAATGGATGATGATAATTGAAAAGTTTACATGCGGGTATTCACGTTAGACTTTGTCTTTTCCTCACATTGCCTATGTGTTAAGTTACTTAGCTGATCCGTTATAAAAGGATCCAAGTAGGGGTTCTGTTAGGCGCGCTTGTGGCTGCTCCGGTTGTATCGGCATTGTGGGTTTTGGGCAACGGCACGCGTTGTTCTGCTCGGGTGTAAACAAACGGACCGAGCAACAACCATCCAAGTTATGGAATGAATGGTGTGTGAATGGGAAGGAGTAGGGGTCAAGGTAAAACATGATTTATTTTTCCCCTTTGTTTAAACAGAACCGTGATAATTTGGATCTATTTAAAGTACTACTCCAGTTTAATTCATTTAATTAAAAGGAAATACCGACCAAAAAATCTAAGTTCCTACGGTTTCAAAGTTATGAAAAAATAAGGCATTCAGTTGAGGCTAACTTTTCCTTTTAAACGACTTACCTGGTTTAAATGACAAAATTAAAAAGTTATTGACTTTTGTGCAAAATGTATTTTTAATACAATCGCTGGTAACTCAAATGTCCAATTTGGCGCGGTCCAATTTTTGGGCCGGACAAACTTCTATGCGATCCAAACATGTCGTACAACGTGTTAAACAAGAACAAGGTTTCAGACATTTCATAAGAAATAAACTTACTAGGAAGACAAAGAGAAGAGGATCTTATGGAAAGTTGGCAGCAAATTTTTTAGCACAGCTCGGCAAACAAACATAGTTTTGTCTTTAAAAATATTTACAAATCTGGCTGGTATTTTTAAAAAATACAATAGAAGCAATGAATTTTTTTAGAAACTGTTCTTTAAAGTCTAGAAGTATGTACTATTTAAAAAAATATATATATCTTTGCAAAGGATAATGATTTGGTAGAAAAAATACGATTTTAATTTAAAGTTTTAAATAGCCGCTAAAACATACATTGTATCAAGGCGTCGCTGGTTAAATAGACGTGACGTCACCAATAAACGGGGGTGCGTTTTTCTTTCACAAATAACGTTAACATGCAAAACGGCAACGTTACCTCTATACTTTGGCCACTATAAATTGATAAAGAATACCTAGTAAGTAACTCTGGTTACTGTAGGTTTAAACCAATAAATTTTTTTTTGTTGTGGTAACTATGGTTACTGACTTTTTATACCAATGAAATACATGTATAGGTGGTAGGGGATGCCTTGTACCCAGTTAAGTACCTACACCAAATATGAGCTCCGTATACAGGGCCGATTACAAAAAACAAAAATATATCCATCAGAAATTGTCGAGCGCGTCACATTAAGATAGGGTGAGTTGCTAAACAGTGTATATTCCACTAATCTGATAATTTGAGAGTAACGTAAAGGAAATAGAGAGCTATAAAAAAACGTCAAATTAGCATTTTCGAACATGGCCATTTTTTCATTTTAAAGAAAATAATTTAGGGATACCTAAAAATATATAATACGATACGACCCGAACGATTTCCACAAGCCGAAATAATAATAGTATTTTTTGACATATTCAAAAGTCCATAGCCACTTCCCCCACCAATGAAAAGGTATACATTACACACCATTTTTTCTTTTTATCATCTAAGCTTTGCAACCCATAAGGTCTCTATGACGCTCGAGTAAATCCCCATTTAGCATCGTAGGCTCCCCTACTATAGTAGGTGTATGCTCTAAAAGTAGTAATATAATAATAATAATAATAACATTCTCGAATTTGTGATATTGAACGCACTTTATCTACTCGTGACGGTATTTCGTCTGGTTGGTGTTTTCAGATTTATTACCGGCTTTTTATTTTATAGATTTATTTTATAAAAATTAAATATTAACTTTCATAACATTGTTCAAATAAACACAGTATCTATAATCCATAAATCTTATTTCATAAAGTAAATACAAAATTACAGACATTTTAGAATCTTGTCATCAGTCTATTCAATTTAAACACGTCTTTACCTTTTACATCATTGATACGTATTGGCCCCTAAAACAATCAATCTGTCTGTGTTTATTGCATACTGGATTTCAATTTCCAGGACTAGCTCTTTGTTATTCAAAGGCAATACTGAAACCACCTTCAATGTTCAAGCCAGTTTGTCAATATTTGCATTGCAAGTATTAACAATAATGTTATGATTACAACCTAAATTATGTTCTCGTTCTAAATACCTAATTAGGATTTCATAACCTATAATGTAATATAGAATAAGGCGTTCCCTGGTCTTTTTACATACATTTGAATTATTGGATTCTATTATTAATAATAATTTAATTTTCGGAAATGGAACCAGAAAATTACATTAAACAATTTCAGTCATATATATTTTATTTGTATTATACTTAATTTAAATTTATTATTAAATTACGAAATATATTAAATATAATAAAGCATAGAATAAAAACAATTAGCAAAATTAACAAGAAAACATGTAAAAAAGCTTTAATGAAAATGTTAATCCCAGAAATAATGAGTAGTCCTAAAAAGTATATAAAACCACCTAAACTAATGATGTAACTTGAAGCTACGTCTAGTTCGTAACAGTAATCATTATAATTTTAATTAAAATTATTACATATGTATTTTTAATTGCATGACTTCATATACCTACACCTGATTATACTTGAAGTACTTAAAATTAAAACAAACACCTGAACAAAAAATGTAGACCTATTGGTTTAAAAAGTCAGTAGCCATAGATACTTACTAGGTATTTTTCTCAATATAAAATTACCAGAATATATACAAAATGGGCGGTATACTGTATTCCAAAATAATTTGTTGATTTCTTGACCCCAATAAAATTTAAATAATAACCCTCCATCCAGCCATAAATAAATAAAATAAATAACAATAAAATAAAATAAAATAAAATAAAATAAAAATAAAATAAAATAAAATAAAATAAAATAAAATAAAATAAATAAGTAGGTTGCCTTATGCTGGTTTTACACTTATCAAACTTCTTATCAAATATTTGATACAATTTGTTTGAAGACAGAAGTGTAGAATAAGAAATTACTTGACTAACTTCTTTGAAGCAAATATCAGGGTAAAAACCAAACACCACACTAATTACGATAAAATAGAGGTTAAGTAGTTGCTCTAGTTGCCCACTGTCAATTTTTAATTCATTGAGTTGGTAGTTTTCTTAGGTTTTGCATTAAATATTTGACAAAAAATAGGACGTGTTCAAATCCTTTAAACAAATTTGCCAAGGCGAACTTGAATATCTTTGATATCCAGCTTTCTGTTTTACATTATCAAACTTATTCAAGGTAAACTTGGTTTAACATATTTGACAAGAAGTTTAATAAGTGTAAAACCGGCTTTACAAATATTTATTATGTAGGCACGTACTTTTTGAAAGGGTGCAGGTTCTTATTACCTACTAATCTCCAATAGTTTAGGTTAACTATTTTCAACAGCACCATAAATATAAAATAATAAAAACAATCTTTATTTTAATCATGTTATTAAATAGCTATTAGTAATTCTTTGTCCCACTGACGGCTCGTCAGAGCAGGCAAGGGAAGCTTAGCCTCCCCATAAATTTTAGCCATAAATGCGGCAATACACAATTTTTGTTTGCATTTATGCAAATATTATATATTTTGCTTTAAACAGATGCGGTACTCTAAAAAAATTACAGACCTTTTCTGTGTTTATATAGTCTTTATGACTTTAGCCTCCCCTGTTTTCCAAAGCACCGTCACTGCTTTGTCCTTTATTTTAGGTAGCTTTAATTTTCCATTAACTTATATATTATATAAAAAAGTAGGCACAATAATAAATAACCTACTTGAGGGTATTAAAAGTTTTTAAAGATTTACGACTAACAGTAGCAAGTAAATTTTATTGCGGTTGAGAAATCAACGAATTATTGTGGAATACCCAATAACTTACTATGTATTCATTAAATGTCCAAACTGGAACAAACAAAAAATTATAAGCCTATATATTGTTTTTAAATAGACATAAACTTTAAATTCATGGAAAATTTATTTTTTTGGCATAAAACGTCTAAAAATAAAATTTAAAGAAAATATAAATAACATTTTTCGTTGCACCATTTTACGAATTTCTAACAAGCTAGAAATAAAAAAAAATGTTGCATATAGATTCTTAAGTAATGTTAAGACAAAAAAATATACAGTGTGTCCACGGAGGACGTAAGTATGTATTTTTATTTTTATTTTACATATTTCGAAAAAAGGTTATTCTTAATATATATAAATCTCGTGTCACAATGTTTGTCCTCAATGGACTCTAAACCACTTAACCGATTATAATAAAATTCTCACACCATGTGCAGTTCGATCCAACTTGAGAGATAGGATAGTTTAAATCTCAAATTATAGTCGCAATTTTAATTTATTGCTAATTATTTGTCTGTTCGACTGGGTTGAGTAAGTAATCAATAGATGGCGCTGCTATGGTAAATCTACGAACGTGTCATATAAGCTACATTTTAACAGCATAATAACCACGTGTTGTTGACGCTATAAAATTAATTAAATTTATTTTGTAGTGAACGAAATACCGTATAATTCAATTATTTGGGTCTCATATCAACACCCGGGCGAAGCCGGGAATCATAGCTAGTTCTTTATAAAAATATTTGCTTTGTCTGAACTGGTAAAACCTATAATAAAAATTGCCCTATGATATGCAGGGTCCTTGAAAATCGCAATAATATTATTTTGAAAATGAAAAGAATAAGGAAAATATATCTTTGAAAATGTTTATTTAAAAAGCATAAAAAGTAATTAAAACAATCCTATACATTTTTGTCTTAGCCCTTATCATTACTTGTAAAAATTAAGTGTATACCTACTATAAATGATCTTGTTTTTAAAAATTATTGATTTTACTTTTAATATGCCTGCAATATTGAGTAAAGTTCAAGGGACTACAAAATGTAACGATTTATTTAACATCGTGTGTTCAACAACAAGTTAAAAGTTTCATTACCTTTTTACGCTATTTAAATAAGTGTAGTTAAAACATATTTATATCCGATTTTTATTTTCCAAATAAACATATTCGTAATTTTTATTCTCCCTGTATATTCGTAATTTTTATTCTCCTGTATATTCTGGAGTGATTCTTTTTAACGCTTGTTAATAAGGTAGTCTCATTTTTTATATTTTTCATTTTTGAAAGTAATATTTTTGTGATTTTAAACCACCCTGTTTATACTACGGCAAAATTTATTATAGCTTTAGCATTTCGGAGGAAGCAAAAATTTTTATGAAGAATAACGTTTGATCAATCCAGTAACGTCTAGAATTTGCGCATTTCATTTTGCATTGTTTTGGAAGTGATATTTGTTGAAAGATGTGATAAATTCCAATATTTTTTATTTAGAGTAAAAAATTTACAACTTAATTATAATTAAAAACTGTTGTGTAAACGGTTGTTCTACTAATACAATAAACTGTATCTCCGGCACTGAACAACATGGCCGAAAAATGGGAGGTGTGACGTCATAACATGTCAAAGCAATATGGCCGAATGTCGCGACCCTATATAGACCGACTTTGATGAAGAATGAAGAATAACGTTTTGAAATATAAAAAATTTTACAGGTATAATTATGGACACACTGTATTTTACAAAATTCTTCAAACTGGTCTTATTGCTCAGATAAATAATTATTTAACATATTTGACTATTTATAAAACCCAGTAAAAAACTGTTAGTTATGTACCAATATTGTGCTTTTAAATTTTAGGCTATAAATAGGTATAAAGAAATTTGACGGTACATTCCAATTTCTAGAATTTTAATTAAGCGCGGCTGGCCTGGTTATGTCAAAGGTCCATCATTCCATCAAAAGCATACGACATCGAAATTTTGCAATATGAGCAATATACAGGGGTGCATACAGTAACTCTACCGACAACCTCTAAGGGGTGACGCTGCAATAAAAAATAAGAAAATAACTTCATATATAGACATATAGTCTAAGATCCGAATAGGAAGCGACCTGTCACCCATCTGTTTACCGGATAAAAACTGTTTTATATTAAAGATAGTATTTAAACAAAGGTATGGCAATGGGGTTGCCTAAAAATTAGGTCGAGGCTATGACCAATTAAAAGAAAGAAGGTT
Organism: Listronotus bonariensis; assembly: GCA_014170235.1. Taxonomy (NCBI): domain Eukaryota; kingdom Metazoa; phylum Arthropoda; class Insecta; order Coleoptera; family Curculionidae; genus Listronotus; species Listronotus bonariensis. Next base: position 27,582 of record JACEGR010008870.1, read on the forward strand.
TGTAAAATTTTTGAGTGACTCTGTCATAATGTCAATTTTCATTTTTATTGTACATGATAGTACTAATATTTTAGAACATTTTGGTTTCTTCGATTTTATAAATAAAGCTGTGGTGAATTTGTAAACTTAAAAAATTGTTTTGTACATTCTGCACTCGATTCTGCATTATTTAAAAATATATATTTTAATAACTAGTATATGTACGTATTTAAAAATATAGGGATTGACCATAATACAAGGTGTGTCAAAATTTTGAGGTTATTTTTTAATTAAATATGGCCTTGACCTAATTTTTTTTAAGCAACCCTATGGCGATACCTTTGTTTAAATACTATCTTTAATATGAAACAGTTTTTATCCGATAAACAGATGGGTGAAGGTCGCCTCCTATCCGGATCTCGCACTAATATGTTCTAAACGTCTTAAGCTTCCGGCAAACAGCAAGCGGGACATGACCGCGTCAATGTCACATAAAAACAAGTCCGTGACACGCCAGACGTGACGGCGACGTGACGCGCCTGTTAGGCAAGTGTTCAATGAATTACAACGTACTCCAGTGCGTCCACGCCGCGATATCGCCGCGATACGTTCGCTGCTTGCTGCAAGCTTTAATTTTTGAACTACAGAATGATAAAAATGTAAAAGAATATCATTTTAACCATTACCCAGAATAAATTTTAAAATTAGCTCGAGACTTAAGCTACGTTTACATCTGACATTTATTGCATGATATTTATGTCAGATAGAAATTCTGGCTAATGTAAACAATGAAAAATTCATATCAGACATAAATATTTGACCGTTTACCTTAGCCAGAATTTCTGTCTGACATAAATATCATGCAATAAATGTCAGATGTAAACGTACCATTAGGCAGATAAAGACATTGTTCTTCAAGTATGCTACACTTAACACCTTATTTCTAATTTATGTAGTTTATGGCAGGTGATAAATCGTCGTCAATATCCTGAAAGCGCCGTATCTGCAAAAAATGGAAAATTGACTAGAGTATAGAAAAGGATTATAAAAATATGATAATTAACTTATTTTTATTTTAGTAAAGAAAGGAAAAAATGTCGCGCAAAAAATACCTTAAAAGCACATTAAGCACATTTGCACACTGTGAAATTGGAAAAAGGAAAATGAGATACTTACTTCGTGATATTGACGACGATTTATCACCTGCCATAAACTACATAAATTAAATAAGGTGTTAAGTGTAGCATGCCCAAAATTTCAAATGTCTTTATCTGCCTAATGGTACGTTTACATCCTGACATTTATTGCGCTGATATTTATGTCAGACGGGAATTCTGGCTAAGGTAAGAACGGTCAAAAATTTGTGTCTAATATAGGTACTTTCATTGTTTACGTGTAAAATTTCTATCTGACATAATTATTATGCAATAAATGTCAGATATCTTCGTATCTCGAGCTAATTTTTAAAAAATTTATTCTTGGTAATGGTTAAAATATATTCTTTTAAATTTTTTATCATTCTGTAGTTCAAAAATTAAAGCTTACTTAAACGGCGTGACGTATCGCGGCGATATCGCGGCGTGGACACTGGAGTAAGGTGTAATTCATTGAACGCTGGCCAGCGTGCGTCGCCTGTCACGGACTGTGATCGGCACGCTCTCCTCGCCAGAAGAAACCATTTACAGCCTTATTAGTCTGGGGTCAGGCGACCGCTCTGTTTATCGGATCTTCAAGCCCAATTTCATATTTCAAAGATATCAGAAGAAATCTATTTAAACAAAGGTATGCTGAAGTTAGCAAGTGCCAGGTCTTAAAAAACTTAACCTCAAGAAGCACCTATGTTTGGCTCCCTATTATCACGCCACCAGCAGTTGATACTTATTTTAATAATGGGATCGAGTACCAGCGCTAAAGGCAGTTTGCCCAAAATTTACCACAGCTTGTTATAAAATCGAAAGAAATAAAATATTCTAAGATTCGTACTTTGTATAAGGAAATAAAATTGGAAATTGACATTAGATAAAGGCACAGGCTGTACTTTCTTTTGGACCATGGCCTTGATTTGGGACCCTTTGTTTAAGCTGCACTATCTTCCAATATAAAGGCTTTGGTTACAGCTCCGACAAAGATAATTGTTTGTCGGGTCTTGAGTATATATTTTAAATAACGAAACTCCCTGACGCTTTTCTCTCGGCTCCAGTGACCACCTTTTACTGTTATGTACAAATGCAGCTTTGTTTCCAATCCAGCCACCCTTTGAATCAGAAATGAATATTTGCCGTCAAATATGCTCCACCTAACATAACACAAAGACTAAAGGCACAATGGCATAAAGCTAGTTTTTTACAGTTTTATAAAACAGTCAAATATGTTAAATATTTATCGTGGCTTTGTATCAAGAACAAAATTCAGAGAGCACAGCGTGTTTGATCATTATACTGTACATATTTCAAGGCATTATTATTCATTGTCAAAATGCTGACTTTGCAATAACCCCGACGAAAGATACTCCATTTTTATCAGTGCCGGACTGTTATTGTATTCGGCCGCACAACGGTTACTGACCAGGTTGCGGGCACTACGCTCTAAGTTTGTCACGGCTTCAACTTGCGCGGCTTGCTCCTCGCTTTCAATGCTGGAAGCTGGTGCGTCGCTGCGGCTGTTGCGGTCTTCCGTGGAGTGCGTCCCGACCCCAAAGTTATCAGTATTCATAACTTTGATTATTTACGCTTACTTACAAGAATTTTGCTATAATAACTAAAGAAACTCCTTTTTGCCGTATGCAGGGAATTAAATCACAAGAAATCCTGCGCTTTCAAGGTAGAAAATATGGAAATGGTTTTCCTTATCCAATACGAAGCGTTAAAGAACCATCCAGAATAAAGTACAGTATCTTTATTTGAAATAAAAATCACTCAAGTACGAACTGAAGAGAAAATCGGATGTTTTTAACTTACACTTATTTAAATGGTAACTTTAAATAAATCGTTACGATGGTACTCAATACCCAGGCATAATATTAAGGTAATATTTTACAGCTGAATCATTATAACAGGTATACCTTGAGCCTGGCTCAATATGTATTCAGAACTAAAAATTACCCAAAAAGAAATATATAAATTACTTTTATGCTGGAAATGAAACATTTTCAAAATATGTTACCCTTTTTCAACTTTAATTTTTCAAAAGTAATGTTGCGGGTTACTGGGACCTACGTACGCGCTACCATTACCATGTTCAGTTCAGACTGAAGCAAATATGTTTTACAAAAGGAAACAGCTAAATTCCCGACGCCGGAGTGACGCTAATCTATAGAACCTCTGTTATTCGTTCACTACAAATAGGGCCCAATTAATTTTATAGATGGCAACACGTGGTTATTCTCTGTGCTGGTTCAGCAACAGCCATCTGTTACCTCGAGTCAGGTGACTGGTGGCGGTAGGTTAAGGTGAACCCAGTTATCTATCTCTCAAAGTTGGATCATTACACATGTTTGTTGGCATTTTATTATGATCGATTGAAGTGTTGAGTCCGTTGAGGACACAGGCATTGTATTTTAGTTATATTAGGTAACGCTTTTTTCGGCATATCTTCAAGGTAATATGCCCCTCCGTGAAGGCCCACTATTTTTTGTCTTAACATTACTTGGAGTCATAATGCAGCATTTTTTTTTCTAGCTTTGTTGAGGACTAGGTGAGATGTGCTGACGAAAAAATGTTCTATTTTCTTTAGGCTGTTTTAGACTTTGTTATACCAAATTTTATGTGCACACTCTGTTAAAGCAATATATGGAAACTTATAATTTTTTTGTTTGTTCCGGTTTGGACATTTAATGATCATGGCTTAAGTTATTGGGTATTCCAAAATAATTTGTTGATTTCTTGACCCCAATAAAATTTAAATAATAACCCTCCATCAAGTATAGATAGATAAGATAAAATGTAACGATAAAGATAAGGATAAAGATAAGATAAAGATGAATGAAGATAAGATAGATAGAATGTAAGATAAAATAAAATAAATAAGTAGGTTGCCTTATGCTGGTTTTACACTTATCAAGCTTCTTATCAAATATTTAATTTTTGTGATTTGTTTGAGAAGACAGAAATTGCTAGAATAAGGGGAGTGCGACCAACTTCTTTGAAACCAGAAAAGTATCAGAATTAAAACCAAACACCACACTAATTACGATAAAATGAGGGGTTAGTATTGCTCTAGTTGCCCATGTCAATTTAATTCATTGGGTTGGTGATTTTACCTTTAGGTTTTTGCATTAAATATTTGACAAAATAGGACGATGTTCAAATCCTTTAAACAAATTTGACAAGGAAGCGGGCAGATTTATCAACTTTGATATCCAGCTTTTTCTGTTTTACATTATCAGAGCTTATTCAAGGTAAGAGAAGCTTGGTTTAACATGTTTGCGACCCCAGGGGTTTGTGGGGTGTGAACCGACTTTATATTATTGTGAGCTTTGAAGAGGGTGCAGGTTCTTTTATTACCTACTAATCTCAATAGTTTGTGCAGCTAAATTTAACACAGCTGCATAAATATAAATAATAAAGGAAACAATCTTTATTTTAATCATGTTTATTAAATAGCTATTAGTAATTCTTTGTCACTTTGA
>JACEGR010008871.1:0-32176 GCA_014170235.1 Listronotus bonariensis
ACGGGTGATTTTTTTAACGATTTCCTATATAGATGGGTTAAAAATGGATCACGCGTAAACGGCCGTCCCCGTTTTTAATAAAAAAGTCTTGAGACGTGTTAGCCACCGGTTTTCCATCTTTAAATTCTTTATTTAAATCAAGTAAGCATTGTGCCATGCAAAAATAATATGTGATGCAACAAAATAATTCGTAAAAAAATCGCCATTTTAAAAATAATAGCTAATATCACACTCATTTAACGCCAAGAATAAACTAAATGTAACGGAAGGGTTAAAACAAATTTATTGAAAGTTAGGTAATTTGTTTTTTTTAACGTTAAACACGTCGATTATGGCTATTTTTCTTACATTTTTTTATGTATTCATCGAATTCTTACTGTGTCTTATGTCCTATCCTCAAAGTTAACAAATCTAGACACATTTTTTATTGATTTCTTTTAAATGTGTGAGGTAGTTCCTCCGCGACAGGTCTAATCAAAAAGTTTTGAATGAATACTATCCTTAACCCTTTCTGGACGGGTGATTTTTTTAACGATTTCCTATATAGATTGGTTAAAAATGGAGCACGCGTAAACGGCCGTCCCCGTTTTTTAATAAAAAGTCTTGAGACGTGTAGCCACCGGTTTTCCATCTTTAAATTCTTTATTTAAATCAAGTAAGCATTGTGCCATGCAAAAATAATATGTGATGTAACAAAATAATTCGTAAAAAAATCGCCATTTTAAAAATAATAGCTAATACACACTCATTTAACGCCAAGAATAAACTAGATGTAACGGAATCTACTTATCTGAAAATTCTCAAAAACTTTGGTACTAGTCCACTGGCGCTGCACCTTTACATATATCCCATCCAATTTTTCACTCTAAAACGCATTGTTTGATTAGCCCGTGAACGTAAAATGCCCGTTTCACAAGCATAAAAATACTCAGCATTTTAATACCTCTCCCGGCATACAGACAAACAGACAAGTCAATTTAAACCGGGAATCCACGGTTCCCGTACTGAAAAGGTTAAGTGCATTAGGTGTACTATTACTATACGGGGCCAAGCAACACGGAGACTTAACACACACAAGTTGTTCCCCTGCTTCTCCTATGCTACCTGTACAAATCTTATATTTTTTAATTGCAAATATTTCATGTTAGACGTGGTAAATTATCATTTTTTACATGTGTATTATACGTTTAATAACATATGTTCTGAGAAGAAATTCTTGAAATATTCCGTTCATAAACGTCTCACCCCGCTGAGATCCGCTAATCTTTATCTATGTAGGTTTTTGTTTACGATTAATTTGTATATAGAAGGTGCTCAAAAATAGGTGACAACCATAAATTTCATTTCTTTGCTCTTTATTTAGGTATGTTAATTTGTTAATTTCTTGATAAATGTTGAGCCAGGCGCTCATACCTGTGATCTGTACAGCATATACGTTATACTTTGTGCATATTCAGAACTTTCTTTCAACGTAAATATAAACGGTTTTCTATTTGAACACGAATGTATACATATTGTGAGTAAGGGCGCCCTGACAAAAATACTACACCTATATGTGCGCCATAAAGTAAACAAGTTTTTGGAAATTCTGGTGAAAATAATGTATTTTTTTTTATTATAAAAAAGTAAGTGCCTTACCCGTCGGACCGGCCTTGAACTCGGATCATTGGTAAATATAATCCATGATAGTTATCGTCCTTGGCCAAAATGTAATGAAAAAGTAGGTAGTGGGAATGAGGACGGCAAAATAAAAGACACTTTATTTGTTCTGCGACGTTTCGGTCTTGATTTTAAACTTTTCTCACGATTGCAAATATTGCATCATTCGCCAAAACATGCTATTATGTTGGACAATATACAATTGTAAAAGGACATCACACAACATTTCTTTAAATCTATTAGAAACATATAAAATAAGGAGAGTTTTATTTATTTATTTATATAATATTATGATATTATATGATATTAATGCAATATTTGGAAGCTTAAAAATAGTCCCAAATCAGGACCGAAACGTTGCAGAAAAAATAAAGCGTCTTTTATTTTGTACTCAATCAGTTCAAACTGACCTAGTTAATGAATACCTAATAACTTTTGTAATTCAATAATTTATAGTTTGCTATTAGTATGGTTTCAAACAAACAAAGCAATCTTAGTGACTTGAATAAAACAGTTGTAGTATGTAGTGTTTCTATTAGTAGTGTAGTGTTACAATTACCAAATTTTACTTGTATTATAATCAACAGTTGAAATAAATACCTACTATTTGCTACTATTATAGCTGTTATTAAATATTTTTAAGGAAATGTATTTGTATTTAAGTTAGATTTTAGTATTGGCATAAATTAGTATTAATCATTTTGCATTCTTATTTATATATTTTTTATATTAATACATTATGTGTTCATAAAACAAGTCTTATTATGTGTGTCGCTTTTACCTTTAAATAAGTACATTTTTATTAAAAAAAAATAATGCACATTAAGTTATTGTTTCTTTAATGATAAAAACTAAGTACTTTTTGTATTCCATAGATATATATATATATATATATATATATATATATATATATATATATATATATATATATATATATATATATATATATACTATATATAAACCAGTTATTATTTTGGAACTAATCCGTAATAAAAGCCCTAATTTTCTTATCAGTTTCTTATCAGTTTTTCGAACCATTTCAATAGAATACCAAGTGTTTAAATAAGTGGTAAATTTTTGGTTCTTTTCTTTTCATCTTGGAAGCGATAGGTTCGAAAAGACTACAAATTGCAGGATTTATATCCATTTCTCATAGTAAAAATTACAAAATTTAATTTTGTCATTGTACAAACTATGTTTCTGACATAAAGCTTCTGTCCATGTCTTTCTTGACCAATCCATATCCTTTACTCTCATCATCTCTACATTCTTCTTAGAAGACACTGGCCAAACAGAAAGTTTCTCAGTGGATGATAAACTAGGACCACTGTCTTCAACTGAACTTGAACGAGCTTGCAAGTAAAATTAAATTGTGGCAACATGACTAGATACTTCAGATAAACCAGCCATATTTAAAAACTTTTTAATTATTTTGAAAGTACGGATAGTTAATAATTTTTGTATTTAATGGTAGAATTATTGCCAAACATCTTTTTTCTTTATGATAAAAAAGTTGATGTTTGAGGTTAAGTTTATATTACAGCTGTTCTATATTTAATATTGTACCTTTATTATAATGTGTATTGCAAATCTCGCTTACCATTTTAGCCATAGACAAGATTATTGTATCATTTTAGCCAAAAAGTAAATTACACGTAAATATAAACTAACCCTTTATTATTTTCTTTGACATAAATAAACAAAAATAAAACCAACCTCAAAGTAAAATTTAAAAATCCGTGGTATCATAGAGTAAGGAAATTATAAGAGTTATCATGGAATAGCCGATTTAAGGACAGGTCATGCGAAAACTCCCAATATAATTTTATTCGTTTCTCGTTGAAATACCGCCAGTTAGTCATTTCAGTAAGCTTACATGTCTCCCCACCGCTGATGTTACATGAGACGAGGCTTCGACCGACGCATTTAAAGTGTAAACTAGAAAAATGACAAGCCTGCCGCCAGGCAGCGCTGAGCCTGCCGCAAAAGCGGTACGAAAATTTTAGCATGCCATGGTTTCTCTTATCCGTAGGTATGTTACTTTATGGTAGTATTCACCAAAACTGCCTATATGTTTTGAGGTTTAATAGTACACTATTTTCCACTCGACGATTTTAACCGAGTTGTTTACAAGGAAGCGTAGAGAATAGCAATTAGAGATAGAAAGAAATTTTCTTTCTATCTTCTTGCCTTGCTATTTCTATTTCTATTAGATTAGAGACTCCGCCTGCAGGCCTGATACACGCACGTTGATTAGTATTTGTGTATTTGTATCGAGAATTCAGTCGTGTGAGGGGTACACTCCAGTCAATAAACTTGACCTATAACGAAACAGATTGGCGAAACCTGGCTAATAAGCAAAAACTTGTTGGCCTGACGATCGCGGATAAACTACCTTAAGATGCACTAAAAATAACAAAATAAACTTTTGTTTAAACTCTTATTATTAAAATATAACCTCATAACATAATTTATATGATATAAAAGCTTGTCGCGAGATTTAAGTACTAGTATGCACTTAGTTTAAAAAAAAAATCTTTAATCAAGTTATTTAAGTTATTTGTTTATCCACACAGGTAAACCTCGCGCAAAAAAACATATAAATTGTGTAATGAGGTTATATTTTGATTTTAAAAGTTTTAAAGAAAAAAGTTGATTTGATTATTTTTGGTGAATTTTATTAAATTTTTAAGTTATCCCTGGACATGTTTCTCATCCTATTTATGCCATCAAACGCATCATCATGTTGCAAGGTCGTTGCAGGTAGCTGTGATTCGATTAAGCCAATTGTATCTTACTTTCAAAACTTAAGTTTACCAACAATTAGGGCGGATTGCACCAACAAAGTTAAACTTAAATTCGTATTATCAGCAAATACTCTCATTTGATAATTATATTGTGGGGAAGCATAAAAACCGCCATAATAAATTACGAGTGACGTCACTTTATTTTTTAAGTTACTCTCAGTCAGCCCATTTATTTAATACTCATATTGTAGAGGTGCATTAAAAATATCTAGTTCGTTATTTTTAAAAGTCCACCATATTTAATTCCGAGGGACACCTTTTTGTTTTTCGAGTTACTTTCAGCAAGCCCTTTCATTTGATACCCATATTGTAGAAGTGTATTAAAAATAACAAAGCCGTCTTTTTCAAAAGTCCGTCATATTGATTTAAGAGTGACGTTACTTTTATTTTCGAGTTTCTCTCAGCAAGCCCTTTCATTTATGGGGTTGCATTAAAAATAACTAGTCCCCCATCTTGGGTGCTCCGCCATGTTAGATTTAGAATGAAGTTACATTTTTTGTTCTTTTATCTTTGGACAATCCACAAAGGCTAAAAACCTAAATACTAACGTACCGTAGGTGTCTTAAGCAAAGTAAGGGAAAGTTTGTTGACACGGGACTTAAATACTTGAAGATTTGGAGGGACAGAAAAGACTTCCGTAAGCAACAGGTTTCACATTGTGGAAACTCTAGGGATTAAAGAACGAACAAAGTGGGAAGTTCGGGGCCTGTCCAGTTGGACCATATAGGGATGCATATGCGCGGCAACAAGAGTTTATCTATTGGGAACCGTGAGTGAAGGAATTATACTGGACAACTTTTAGAGCAGCTAGAAGTCATGGAATTACCTATGAAAAGCAACAAATCCCCCACAGCCCGACAGTGAGCACCAGAGGAGAGTCTTTCTGTAAGTAAAGGTTTATTAATGAGGCAAACAGCCCTATTAGTTTTAATATAAATGATTAAATCATAAATGCTAAGGGTTGTGGGGGACGCCATGCCTCAGATATGGGAACAATATATTCCAATGGAGGTCGGATTTGGGACAGATACAAAGTATATAAATTAGAAGGGGAAAAATACTGTTTGGCTTGAAAAAGAAATCCACGTCTAATCTTTCCAAAAGAAAAGATTAGACGAATAACCAAGAAATATGGAATTAAAACTGTCTTTAAATCCAGATCTACATTAAGAAGCATCCTGACGAGAACAAAACCCAACTCCTCTAAACAGGAGAAAGATTGCATCTATCAGATACCATGTCAATGTGGAGAGTCACACATTGGCGAAACAAAACGTCCTTTAAATGTTAGAATAGCAGAACACAAACAAGATACACAGAGGGGCGAAAGATTAAAATCTGGGATCGCTGACCATGTTTGGTCTGAACAACATAACACCAAGCGGTCAGAAGCAAGGGTTTTACAAAGGAAACCACATTGGAGGAAGCCGTCTTTATTGAGAACAATGATGGTATTTTTGGCAAAGCAAGTGTGGAATTTTAAAGATTTGGAAACCACTCTTAAAGCAAACCAATGCTGGCGTCCTAGGTGCGCAACCCCACGCTTGACCGCACCCAACTTCATCACGGGTGCATGGTCTTCCTCACTGTTTATAAACTCAGTATAGTCTTAGGAATTGGATTAGTTTGCCATTGAAAACAAACAGAGATAGTACTACCCAAAACGTTGTGTAAATAAATAAAATAAAGACAACAGAAGTCCAAAACTTCTCTTTTAATATTAAAACTAAAGCATTGTCTACCACATTCAGACATACGCTCAAGAGACTTATTTCAGCAGTGTGATACGAAGGAAAGAAGATCTGCTGTAGATCTTTTGTGGCGAAATCCATACTGCCTTTCATGAAAAATTTTGTGTTTTTTAAGTACTTAAGGATTTGTAAATTAATAATTTTCTTCATTACTGTACAGAGTATTCCATTTAAGAGGAAAAATGGCATATTTTTTTACTTTCCCCATATTTTTAAAGAAATTTAGGATAGCCAATCGATGTATTTTATCTCGAAGAATTTAAAAATGGTATTAAAAAACAATTGCATAAAAAACAAAAGACTTGCGCCATAAATGTTGTATTTTTTAAATAAAATACCATATTTATTATTTTATTTCTGAATTCAATGGTCAATTCTAAGTGTTTTTACTTAAGGTATTGACGCTTAAAAGGTCATATTTTTGGCCAATTTAATTACATATCTCAATATGAAATACAGGTTATGCAGGTAATTACCTGATACTTCAAAGTAATATTTTTATTTCTTTGAAAATTATCAGTGTATATTCTTTTTGCTTTACTAGCATTTTTTCACACTAGTAATATAGCGTTACTATCTGCAGTTTTTCATCTAACAAATTATTCATTTTAAAAAACCAGTATTAAAATCCACCAATAGGTAAAATTTTTTAATGACTTTGAAGTATTACCTTTATTGTGTACTAATTAAAAAACTAAATTAATTAATATTAGCCGAAAATATGCCTCTTTAAGCGTCGATAACCCAAAAACAGATAAAGACAGGCATATAGTACCTTTAATAAAAAATACTTAGAATTGTGCAAAGAATTCAAAAATATAATTATAAATATGGTGCTCCATTTGAAAAATACAACATTGATGGTATAATTCTTTTGTATTTCATGCAATTGTTTTTTTAATAAGAATTTCAAATTTCCCGAGCTAAAATACATCGATTGGCTATCCTGAATTTATTAAAAAATATTGGAAAAGTCAAAAAATATGCAACTTTTCCTCTTAAATGGAATATCCTGTACAAAGAACTGGTAGAAGTGAAATTGGTCAATAGTTAGATGAAAGAGATTTAGATCGTTTCTTGGGAATAGGTAAAACACGTGCAGCTTGCCAGCTCTCCGGAAAAATACCTTTGTCATAAGCAGGACCGTTTCTAGGGTAACTTGTGCTGTAGTGCAAAAACATTTTTGCCGCTCCTACAAGGAAAAGCAAAAAAATGGCCTCACTTCCATTATCCATTCTGCTTTAAAAATTCCACATTTTTGCCGTTTCTTTTTCGTTCCTAATCATAAAAAGGTCCTTACTTTTACAATCATGCATATTTCCTAAAATTCCGCCCTTTATTTCAAAATTTTTTGCCCGCACCACCCGGTAGACACGGCCCTGGTTATAAGAAATTTGGAAGAGCCGAGTTAAGATGGGTGCAAGTTCTGGAGCACATTTTTTTAAAACGACTGCTATATCTATATTTTCTGAGGAACTGGGGCAACAGCTGGAATTGGATGATTTACTGGAGGGTCAAAAGTTAAATTGGCAGCAAAATGTTTGGCAAATAGCTCTGAATTTTCTTTAGCGGTAGAAATAATTTAATTATCCAAAGTTAGTGGTGGAAAAAACTGGTACAAAAATTTTTACCTATATTTTTCGCAAAGGACCAAAAAGTTTTACTGCCATTTGAGCAAGAAAGAACTTTGGTTTTTTATGCGATTGTCAAAAGAGTCTTTGGCTCCAGAAAATGTTTGATTGAAGTTGTTTCTTGCTTCAAAGCTAGCCTGTCGGTTTTCTGGCGTGGGATTCTGTAGAAACTTCTCTTGAGCCTGAACTTTTAAAAGTCTAGCGTTATTACAAGATTTAGAAAATCAGGGGGTTATTGGATGGTTTGGGATTCTGAATAGTGTGTGAAATATAGGTTTTAAAGCCCAATTGAATTGATTTAGTCAGTTGCCTGCAAAGCGGAAGTGGTAAAAAGTCCCTTAGGCCATCCCGGTCGTCTAAGTTGTAGTGCCATACGGTGCGTGGTGGCATTCATTCATTTACCCCGGGGTGTACAAAGTACGATATGGTAACTTAGCCATGATCTGAGCGACCTAGAGGAGCCGTGACAGATGCTTGATTGAGTTCGGGGTTGAAGGTGACAAAGAGATCTAGGGGATTTGAACTATAAAAGGATCAAAGGATTCAAGATTGGAAACCCGAGCACAAACCAGATCGTTGCGAACGTAAGCATATACTATGTGGGCGAAAAGACGAAATAAGTTTGCAATAACATTTATAAATCTCTCTGTATAAGATATTGCGATTATTGTTATTTATTTATTTTTACTGAATTATAAAAAGTATATATATATTTTTTTATTTAAACGTTAACCTTAATTTTCCTTCTAGAAACCATTATCTAAACAGATACAAAAATACTACGTATTTTTAAATTAACCAATTCTATTTTATTTTTAAAGAACTATTTTTGCGATTTTGAACCACCTCTGTATATCCGTATGACGATTGTTGGTTAATAGATGTTTAACATTTCAGACGAGGACCAAACATTTTTATAAAGAATAACTTTTTATGCTTTTAAATTGACCTTTAATATTAACAGAAAAAAATACAGGTAAAGTTAAGTCCATCCAGTGGATACAATGTATAATAAAAGTTATTATTACTTTAAAAGAAAATTAATAAATAAAAAATAATGAACTATTTATATAATAAAATAATTATCAAAAGTTAAAGAAAACTTACTTAGGTTAGGTTGAAACAATGATCTGTAAAATAAAACGGATAACTAATAGAAAATGTTCCCCACATATTTTTAATAGACCTGCACACGAATTTTTGACCCCACACTGGGAGAGTTGTACACCTTTGCACATGTGCAATTCTCATAAAAGATAGTGTTTTTCAATTAAAATCCAATATAGTGTTGGCAGTATTTAAATAAATGTAGTGGTTGCAACACTGAAAATGTTTACCTTAAACACGACAGGGCCACACTCATCATAATATAATTGATAATTTGGGATTTCCTGATCGTTAAATCCAGGTAAAATTGAAGCCGTCGCGTCGGCCGCAAAAATCCAACCTCTTATTAACGGTCGACCGTTATTAGTAATTTGGTATTCGTCCTTTCATTTGTGCTTAGTGAGTCTTCGTGTTTTTCGGTGGTGTTTTTAACTTTCGTTTATTTTGTTTTTTTTTTAACCAAAACTAAATAATAAGTAATTGTATAGTGTTGTTTTGCAGAAATTGGAAGGTTTTTCTTGTGGTTTTGATTAGAAATGTGAGGTCAGTTTGGCTCTAATTCCAAAAATTTTCAGCATAAAATTTTCTAAAATCACGAACGTTTGCAAAGGCAGAAGTGAAAACTTGGTCAAGTCAAGTGAGGGGCCGGCGTTTACAAATGGCACAACACGCCAAGTTTAACTGAACGAAAACTGCTACGGCAGCGGGAATGAAATAACAGTTTATAAATTGAGATTTATTCCTCTAGTTACACCAAAACTAATTGGTTTTATGATAAAATAAACCAAATACTAATCATTCAGTTTTGTTGTGTCAAAGTAGTTTTAAGAAAAAAGATAATAACGCAAAAAATATCGTGCAGTTTTGAGGTTAAGTCAAAGAGGGTCCAGCAAAAAATGGAATTTAAATTGAGATTAGTGCTTTAATGTACTCTTTTATACTAAATTATACAAGACGAAAACATAGTACCCAATATCTAAACCGCTTTAATTTTTAGGGACTTCTATGAAAGACGAGTACAAACCTAAAATATAACATTTAAATATGTACATATATCCAAGAAACAAAATTAGGTTTTGCTAGAAAGTTGCGGCAACTCCGATTTTGACGAAATTTGGTATACGGTGGTTTTTGGGGCGCTGATCACGAATCTAGATTTTTTTCGAAAACGTTTCGCTCTTGAGATATTTGTCATCAAGGTCAAACTATTCTTATTTTTACTATATTTTCTTTTTTTGTACTAAATTACTAATATAATGTTTTTCTCACTACGCGTTTTAAACCTTTCTTTATTAATATAAAAAGTTTGCTTTAAATCAAGTCGCCATGTCTGAAACCATTATACACATTGGTGTATGCATGGTTGCAGCGTTTTAGGGGTAAAGAATTGAATTTAATGAAAAACGTAAAATAACTAAAAATGTTTTTTTTAAATGTTTATATAATATTGTGTGCCAGTTTAGTGGTATATTAAGAATTTTCTGCAAAAAGAAGGCGAAATAAAGTGAAACTAAGAATTGATTTTTAACTTTGATGATGAATATCTCGAGAACGAAACATTTCCAACAAAAACCTTCAGATTCTTGATTAGCGCCCCAAAAAACCCCGTATACCAAATTTCCAAACCCGGTCCTGTTGTTTGTTTTCCGCTAGTTTGTACATTTTTACTGCATATGCCCACAAGGGGACTGCGCAGTGCCCACGTAGGGGTTATTGTCATTTTTGCTGTATTTATCCATATTATTTTTCAGGTCAGTGGGTTGAAACCGCTAAACATAGGGTCAAGGGCTTCCGGTAAAAATTATTTTATAATAATCTAACCATAAAAAGTTTTTAACGAGGTTAAGCTTATTAATATTGTTATATGTAAACTTTTTTAGTTTTCAATTTTTCGAATAAAAACGAAGGTGCCAATTTAAAAAGGTATTTTAACCTAAATATATCTGTAAATGCCTCTTTTGCTTAAATGCGATGTTTCTACAAGATGTTCATTTGATTTTATACATTTTTTTATTTTAACCTCTTTCAATGGCCCTTAATTTTTAAGATATTTAGCCATTTCCATAGGTGTCCCACAAAACCTTGTATAATATTTGCAGAATTTTTTGTAAACCCAACGGACTTCGCCCCTCCCGCCCTAAACCCTGGTCACGCCACTGGTTATAAATAATACCTTAGAAAAATTAGAGTATTTAAAAGGCTGTTAAATTTAACAGTTAACTTAAGAGTACAATTATTGACATGTAAAAATAAGCAAAAAATACGTACCATCATAGGTTGTGACAAAATATTTGAATTTAAATTTTAATAAACTTGTCTATAGTTACATTACTGGTTACTAGTCCATAAAAGCAATTAGAGTTTATTATTGGGCA
This sequence comes from Listronotus bonariensis, assembly GCA_014170235.1. NCBI lineage: Eukaryota > Metazoa > Arthropoda > Insecta > Coleoptera > Curculionidae > Listronotus > Listronotus bonariensis. The sequence goes on from JACEGR010008871.1 coordinate 11,331, forward strand.
AGGCTTTCAATTAACTTAAAAGTATATTTAGAAAAACAACATTTTATATTTTTTAATGTTACAATATATTTGGCAGAATATTTACTAAGTCACTCCATTTTTTAAAATGAAAAATAAAAGGAAAGTTAAATGTGTATAGAATTCTTTCTTTTATTTCATTTATTTGATTAGCAATAAGTTTAAAACCTAGATATTTTTCTTATTGCGGATGTTTTAGTTTTGTATTAATCATAATAATTTTCTTGGTAATTAATCACGTCTTGCACGAAATATTAATACAAAAGTTTTATTAACTATAAGATTAAAAATTAGATCATATAAATAAATTGCTTTTGTATTAAAACACTAAACGAATGTAAGCACGATTAAGCTTAATAAAAAAATCCAATAAATGTAGGTATTTAAAATACCAAATAAATACTACTTTATGTACGACGTAATTACTCTAATAAAAGCTTGGTGTAACTACCGCTTCTAAAAGCAGCGATAAGTTCAAAAGTTTTCTTAAGACACACCCAATTTAACCTTTTATTGCCCTACCCAGTAATAATGTTTATTGATCCTGATAACGACGGTGTTGGGATATCTCTAAAAATTGTTATTTTATAAATTTTAAGGTATTTCAATTTTATACCTAAACATTTAGGGATTAAGAGCATATTCAACTCTGTTAAGAGGAGAACTGTCATATTAGGGTAATTTTTTGCGACAATAAGTTTTTTCCGACCCCATCATAAAGGTTTGTGAAAAATACCATCTAAAAAAATGCCCCTAAGGCTTTAGCACTTAATATTTATATTAAGTACTAGCTCAAAGCGTGTGAATATTTTTCCATTTAAAAACACGTAAACAATTTTTTTTATATTTATAAATCAGCAGAAATTTACGTTATTGTCTCCCCAAAAGACGGTTTTTTAACTAAATGCTTTACAAAAGTGTCCATTTCGGCAAAGTCGTAACCTACACTAGCGAGGCAGTACGGGTCACTTAACCTATTTTTTCATATAATTATTACTTTTTTGTCATTTTCTTATAAATGACAAGAGCTACACAAAAAAAAACAAGACAAAGTTGTTGTAAATTTAATTTTCTACAAAAGAGGTTGTTGTAGTCATATTACTAAGACTAATAGTTCTCGAGATATTTGGCCTTTAATTAATTCTGCACTGAAGTTTTAACGGCTTATTGTATCGATTTAACTTTTTGTTTTATTACATTTTATTATTATTTATGACAAAAGACCTTGACAGATCAAAGTTATACAGGATGGAGCAAATTAAACTTGCATACTTTTGAACTAATATTAAATTTTTACCTTTTGCACCTACTTTTTTTTTTAGAAGGCTAATAGGTTGATATGTTTCCTTTAGGTTTGCCAATTTTGGGTAAACAGATTTAGACAGACTAACAAGAACTATGACAGTTTGAAATATTTTTATTTACTTTTGTCCTGCTAAAATAAATAATATAATAAAAATAACAAAACAAATTTATAAATACCAAAACAAGAAAATACCTAACATTCTGGGGCAAAAAATGGTTTTAGTACTAATGAAAGAGTGAGATGGTATGGCGCCGAGGTAAACCATTTCTAAAAATAGCAGTTGTGTTTGGCATAACAAAAAACTATAACTGGTTTTAACTTTTTCCGTTTGGTATCGCCAGTGTAATTCAGGACTAGGTATTTGGCATCCAGTCCTCGTTATAACTAGTTTTAACTTAACAACACCATTCTGAGATCGTGAAGTTAGGTACATTTAATAAAATGCTAATTCTTGTCGCAGAAGTCTTTGGACCACTCGTTCGAATAAGTATAGAGAACAAGAAACGCAAAAATGAAGAAATTAAATTTATTTGCTTATAAATAAAAGCCTTTTTGAGTTTTTTACATTTGTAACATAACTCAGGTAAACGTGTTTGGCGTGAAAACTTTTTTACATTTTTTATAACTTATTTTTTCTATGAAAAATAACGATCGTGGTGGCACTACCGCATTGTCTACAAGGTGTTGTGAAATGTTTCAGTGCTTGGACAACGTTGACGGAACAGGGGGAACGATGGGTTAAACATTAATAACTTGACACCCACGGTACTCTGGTATTTAGGCATATGCCTTCGTGGGATGTTAAAAAGATAAAAAAACTTATACCCACTTATACTATAACTATACTACACTTTACCCCTTGCCAAACAGAACTAGTACTAAAACTTGTCACTAAGATTTGTATGCTTTTGTGGCTGTAATTAACAAAATTTGTTATTTAAAACCTATTTTATATCCGAATAACATATTTTATTGCTAATAGTATTATTTTAATAAATAAATAGGGCGTAATATTTATATATTTTACAGTATGTTACTTAATTAACAAAGTTTAAAAATATGTGTTAGAGTAAATAAAAAGGTTGTTTAATACCTCGACACATTATCATGAAAATCACGAATAAACGTAATATTTACTGCTATGACTTAGTAATTGAATATACTATATGGTTTTCTATTTTTTCCTACATATGAGTACGCTATTATTATTAAATACTATAAAGCGCTCATATAGATATTCACTATTAAAATTATTTATTATACCTAATACAAATTAATGCTTGAAGGATTTTTTGTCAATTCTCATATTTTCCAAATTAGACAAATAAATTTTAGACATTTTAATGATTTGGGGTATGTGGCTTCTCACAATGTCTAAATAAAAACCTAAACTGCTTAAAATGTATAAAATAATGAAAAATAAGTACACACATACAGAGCCGTACCCAGAAAGTTATTTGGGGTGAAGGGGAAAAAATAGTTTATGTAGGCGCCTCCTTTAGCCAATAACCCATATTTAAGAGGTATTTTTTGAGCTCCTGGGAAGGGGAATTGCTTCTCCCCCCTGCTTACGGCTCCGCACTCATATTTTCACGTAGGGGTAGATTGTCCATAAATAGCTTCCCGTCAGTACCAATAAAACTTAATTTGTCGTATGTACTTTTGGATTTATTGTTTTGTTTTATTTCTTTTTCTTTTTTTTTGTTGTTGTAATTTTACGTCGGGTATAAGTTATTTTTTGTATTAATTGTATGTAAATAGGCTTATTATACGCTGTTTTTCCGTTGGACGGCAGAAAACTATTTGCCAAACTACATACAATGCTTGTCTAAAGTCAGGACTTCCTTCTTTCTTTTAAATTGTTTGGTATTTTTCATAAACCAAATTTTAGACAAGAAATGACAGATATAATTGTCAAACTAAAAGTTGGCGCCATTTTGAAAACAAAAATTAAATGGAAATGGGGGTCGTGCGGCACATCATTTTTAAGCTTATGACGAGTACTTTATAACCCTAAAATATAAAGTGAGTACTCTTAACCTCTACAAAATGGCGGTACTTTGAAAATTACCTGAATACCTGATTTAGATGGCCACATTTTCAAAACTAATAAAGGTTGATATACATATTGGGCATTTTCTTGAAGGTCTTCTAAATATCTTTTTAATGGGGTTATATAATATACATTTGCGATCTCAAAGATTAAGAAGATCTCTGGTGGTCAACGGCGCAACCTAAGAAAACACCAACCCGAGATCCGTAACGCAATCAAAGATAGCTAGCTGCCTATTACCTGCTTTTTTCGACTTTGTTTACGTTTAGCAGCGCCCCCATCGGTAGTTAAAATCGCCAATATTACCATTAAATATATTTTTAAAAGTGCTTTAAAAAATACTGTTTATTAGATTTTGGGTAACGTAGAATAAACGTTCTCAAACGTTCGTGAATGTTCTTTAAACGTTTTTTAATAGTTTTGTGTCGGCAAAAACAACGTCTTAAAAACGTTGTTTTTGGACGTTTTTATAGTACCAGAAATGTTCTGGGAACAGGCTTTAAAAGTTGTTTTGGGACGTCTAAAAACGTTGTCATAGTATTGCTAAATTTGGTAATTGTTAACAAACCGGACGCATCGCCGATTTTAATGAAATTTAGTATAAGGGGTTTTTTCTGGGCGCTGATTACGAATTTGAAAGAACGGGCACGCTTTGTTCTCTAAATAATTATTATTTGACTTGATAACCAGAACTAACCTAAATTCACCAATCAATTCAATATACCAAATATAAATCGGCGATGCGTCCGGGTTGTAAACAATTATGTTTTAGGCTAAGACAATTATAGTTTCATTATATAATTGTCTTTGGTTTTAGGTGAATGTTTTTCAAATGTAAATAACAAAAAAATTAAGTATATTTACACTTTTAGAGTACAGAAATAACAAGCACTAGCACAATTATTATCAGTTACAGTACTGACAGAAGAGGAAAAAACGGTACATTACAAAATACTGTCTAAAGAAATAAAGAAATACCACAATAAAATTTATTAAAATGCATTTTAGCAAGTTGTTAAATTGCCACAATAATAAAATGTCATGTCATTCACTCATCACAAAAGATTTGAGGGTGCGTTCCTATATAGCTAAAAGGATTCCCTGGGTAAGTTCCTAACTAATAATGCTCCTCGATTTTTTCGTCCAAAAAAACTGTATGCTCTAAAAAGGTTATACTTATCCTTAAAAGTACAATCAAAGAATCTTAATGAGAAAAATAATTATTTGAGACTTTTTTTATATTTATTTCATTTTATTATTAATTTAAGTTCAGAATACGATCAATATAAACGTTTCATGTAGGTTCTAAAGAAACGTTTTTAGTACGTTTATATAAAACGTTTTGTAAACGCTTTTTTAGTCATGGACGTTCGGACCTAAAGGGTACCTAAAACGTACGTTTTCTAAACATTGTGTGTTATTAGGGTAATAACCAGGTATTTAGGTAATTTTGAAAGTGCCTGCATTTTCTGGTAGGTAAAGGTATATTCTGGGGTTATAAATTTCTTGTTAGTAGCTTTAAAATGATATGTTTTTAAAATGGCAAAAAGTCCCTAAATTTTCATGAAATACTAAGCAGTTCAAACGTTAAGAGGGGGTTCCTGACAAGCGCTGTATTGTTAATTAAGTAGCATCTTAATCAAATTTTGCAAATACATAATAATAAATAACAAGGTTTCTATAATTTTAATTTTTTTCTTTTTATTCTAATCCTTTGCTAGTATAATTAAATAAGTAGTTTAAACTTTAAAATTAAATTAAGCATGTTCCGTGATATAAACTTTATTATCAACGAATACATTTAGCCCTCAGTCCATAACTTGTTTACATTTAAAATTAACATACAAACTGTTTTATTCCACCCAGCACCCCTATTCACTTCTTGGTGTTTTAAGTTTGTTAACTTATATTTTGTTGATTATAAACTGAATATTTTGGATCAGCTTCACCAAACTAAACTGAACTGTAGTTTTTAGTACTATTATTTTTTTCCATACTTTTGCATGCATATTTTTTTACACTTGCCAAAACATTAATCTTTACAACTTATTATCAGGCGTGCCATTATTTTTTGAGCGGGGTAAAGCATAGTGATTGGCTATATTTTAGTTAAGTCTCTTTAGTAAAAATAATATTTAGGCTCTTTTTAGGCCTCTTAAAAAATATTATTTTAAGTAACGGCTCTATGTTTATTGGTTTGGGAGATATGGCAGAAAAATGCTGGTTGTAATGCTTAACATTATTAAATAAATATATATTATTCAAACCTTATGTTACTTATTGTTAGTTTACGAACGACACCCACGGTACGTTAGTATTTAGGCTTTCAGCCTTCGTGGATTGTCCAAAGATAAAAAAAAGGTTAAAAATCTATGATTATACCAACACTTTTTATAAACCCTTTAAAATTAAAATGGGTTATTACCTTTGAGCAGACTAAATATATATATATATATATATATATATATATATAACAATTATTTATGTCTTTTTTGTTTTTGGCTTATAGTTCAGGCGATTTTCCAGTACACAAGAGTCAATGGGGCAGAGTTGGCACACATGGCGTGTTCCAATTTAATAACCACCAAATAAATACATTTGCCAAATAAATATAATAATTTATCGTTTAAAAGGAAAAAATGTATTGGACGTTAAAGACGACTATTTATATAGTGAAACAATGTCTGCCTTTCTTTAATCACTAACAATATTAATATTTAATGTAAGAAAGTTTGGTCTTTGGGTTTTAAGCTAAGATTGAAATTAAACTGCTAATAATCTGATTTTTTTATATTTAACAAAACTTTATCTTTATTACAGTATTTTATTTTTAATTTTACCTTACTTTTCTTTTATTTTCAGTACATACGAAATCACATATCTTTTCAGTTATAATGAAGCATGCGGCATTAAATGCCAATGTAATTGCAAGAGTTATCTTTGAATAATTAAAATACCAAAACATTTTTAGACAGAACAATTTAATTCATTCAGTGTAAAATCTACAACAATTAGTGATATTTGATATAACAAGTTAGTTAGGTATATGGCATTAAAGTTTTGGTCCAGAATCTGCAGTTTTTATTAAAGCGCTTAGAAGAGGACCTTGAATAATGCAGTACGTCTTAAGTATAGGAGTAAGGGATAATATGAATATAAATAGCAATATACGTGGGGAAAAATTTTAGTTTAACATTTGACCTGTTTAAACCATGACATTAGCTAATGTAAGTGGACTTTATATTGTGTGATACTAACTATTTTTTAAAACTTTATTTGATTAATTTACTTGAGCCTGATAAAAAATCGTTTTAAAATGAATTATTGCGACCAATGTCCAACATAAAATGTTTTTCAATACAAATATAAATAGATTTTATTATTTTGTTCTAAAATTTTAACATTTTCATGATTATTATGATTAGCGTTGGTCGATTTAATTCAGAAGCTTATTAGTATAATTGTATTTAAATTGAGGTATGGTAGAGCTAATAAGTAAAGGAAACATTATTTTATTTAGAGGTTTTAAATACATTTATGTTATTATTAATAAAAATATTTTATAAGAAATTGCTTACAATTAAAAAAAAATACAAATAGTAAACTAAGTAAAAAACATTTTTAGTTTAAAATTCAACAAAATAAAACATGTGTCTGATAGTGTAGCTAAGTATATAAACTTCTATTTTACTTTTTGGCGCTGAGGGGTAAGTGGTTTTAACCTGTGTGTTCAAATTTTTTTATAATCTGCTTAAAAGTTTGTTTTATTAGGTAATGTTTTTATCCGTGTGCATTTATTTCTAAGAGACTCAGTCCATGCAATTTTTTTTCACCAAATGCAATATTATTAAATATTTTTCCTGCCTAATATATATTTTTATAATCATGACAAGAATTTTGTTAAATTATTGGTATAACTGACACACCGTTTTATTATAGTTTTCTGGGTACATTTTCTAAAGCAGCATATATAAAGGGTGTCCCAAGTATTTTTTTTTGTTTAAAAGGTGGCATAAATGTAAAGTGTGATATATCTTTGGATTTAGACTAAAAATACGTTTATTAAGTTTAACACCAAATATTTCACCTATTAAAAAAGAAAAAACAAAGCTGATGATGGTGGCTTACAGACGACACGTCGGATCTTAAATTTGATGACATAAAGTGTCGTTTGTTTTAAAATATCTCATTAATTAAACTAAACAAAAAAATATTTTTTAAAGTTTCTAATCACAGGGCGATTATTGATAAAAGTATTGCATGTTTAGGTACCCACTTTTTGTTATTCAGTTTAGTAGTTTGTCTATTTTTTTAATTATTATTATTTATTATATACTTTATTACTTTATTTCTTTAAGGCCTTTCCCCCATTCCCTTTTATTTTCTGAACAAAAAACAATAACCTTTGAGATATGAAATTGTTGGCCTAAATACTATATTCTAGAGAGAAATTGACAGATGAAAATTTCGGCTTGGGAGCTCCGGATCTTTATCTTTTTAGGTGGGGCAAAAATTGGTTTCTGCAGCCCTCCCTCGGCAATTTTTGTTTTGTGAAGTAAAGGATTCATTTTGCGATCAGTTTTTGAAATTAAGAAGAAAAAAAGGGGCCTCACCTTTCAAATCATCCTCGTCTCATCACTTGGCGCTCTATGTATAATACACAAAACCATGCCTCTTACAATCACGACTTTTTATCAATTTTTAAATAAATCCAGATCGCTAACACAAGTGGTTACAGACACCTCGGTTTGCCCCGCCCTTGATCCAATGCTTTGGCTTGGTGCCATCTTGGCACAAAATAAAAAGGGGATTCTTGTGATACATTATTTAAAGTTCCTGACAAGAACTTTATATTTCTAAAATTTTAATACCTTCACTTACTACAAAATGACGGTATTTTAAAAATTACCTGATATATGTTAGATGGCGATATTTCCAAAACTAATAAAGGTAGATGTACTTAATTGTTTTTTAAACTGTTATTAAAGATAAGAGTTTATTATAGGAAATGGCAAAAATCATAAAGACATTTTTTGTACAACTTTTTACGTAGAATCTACAGAAAGTATTAAATTTTTTATACAGGGTTCAGTCAGAAATGAAAATGTTTATTTTTTTACTAATTAATAGTCCTTGTCGCTACAATAACAAATATATATATATATATATATATATATATATATATATATATATATATATATATATATATATATATATATGTATATATATATATATATATATATATATATATATATATATATATATAATTATCTCTTACAGCTTTTTAAATTTTAATATTAGTTTTTGACCGCACCCCGTATAAACACCTTCTTTTACAATTAATAATTTAATGTAATAATTAAGATATTTGTTATGATTTATACTAACCTAAATATCCTCATAAAAGTATGAATACAGTAAAAAAAATATGGTTTTTTAAAAGAGCCAAATTCTTTTAAATTATTTTCTAACTTTTAAAATTTGGTTTTATGGGGATAATGCCATTTAGTTATCAGGCGTAATTTCATTGTATTTTTTTCTAAGCCTCCTAATTTGTAGGATATTTTTTAAAAAGGTAATATTCTTTTGTATTTATAGCGTTCTTGTTAACATATTTCAAATTAAGTATGTTTAAATTTTAAAATAAACTTATATTTTATTGAAATAAGTCTTAAAAAAGGTTTAATTTTATTAAATTATATTTAAAAAAAACAGAAACATTTAAGTGATGATCATAGGTATATACATAATATGTAGGTATTAATGCTTGAATTATTTTTGTGTTTAAACTTTTAAAAGTATATTTTTCACTGTGTTTATACTTTTAAGAGCATATAAAGGTTAGTATAAATCATTAAAAATATCCTTATTATTACATTCAAATATTAATTTAAAATAATATTGTAAAAGAAGGTGTTTATACGGGGTACACTCAAAAACAAATATTAAAATTTAAATATTTAAAAAACACTAAGAGATAATGATACCATGTTAAAATTATTTGTGATTGTAGTGACTAGGACTATTAATTATTAAAACATCAACTTTGTTTCTGTATAAAAATCAATTTTCTTCTTTAGATTCTACGTAAAGTTGTACAAAAAATGTCCTTATGATTTTTTGCCAGTTCTTATATTAAAGGATATAGAGGGTAAAATCAAAACCGTCAATTTTTCAATTTCCCATTGTATCTCTTAGATAAATAATTTTATTGAAATTCTGACTACACCATTTAGGGTTCTTCAAATTCGAGCCCATAATATCGGTTATTTATTAACTCCAGTAATAACTGAGAGCCTATTAAAACGCCCAATTTTGCCCGCCCTGTACATTCTGAAAAAAAAATGAACAAATGAAACATAAAAGGAACCATAAAATATTATATGTTACAACTGTTTTGCTGTGATTATCTTGTTCAATTTAAAATTTAAAAATTAAAAGTGAGATGAAAAAAGTAGCGAACTGAGTATCATAACACTAGGAACTCTTTAACTAAAGGAAAAATATACTGAGTGACCCATATAAAGTAATACATTGTTACAGTCCTGTTCGGCTAAACTGGAAGTAAGAGAAAATAACTAAATCCATTAAGTAGTACACATTTGGGTAATAAACTTTTGTACGAAATTTTATTTTATATAAAAAAAAAATTAAAAAGGTATTAAGGATAGGGAACCTAGGTGTGTGAGTGACATTTTTTCAGAAACTATGGAATTGATTTTAACCAAGTAGAGTCTGTTAAAAAGAGAATTTAAAACCCTTAACTTTTTGACATTTCTATTGATTGGAGAGGAAGACAACCCCAGACAAGTAATTTTTTACACAAAAAGGTTTTCTCCCTAAAATAAAAACCAACGTGCTTTAGGAATATTTTATAAGTAAATAAATAACTGAATAGGGGAATAGGGTGGCTCGTTTTAATTGTAATGTACAGGAAGTCCGGATATCGTTGCAATTATAAGGTATTTTATTTATTATAACAGATAGAAACGCGCGATTGCGTTTTTTTACAAAATGTCGCTACTTTTTAATGAAACGACGGAAGAACCTAGTAATTTTTTATAGATCTCTTTGTTTTTGACCTAACCTATTTTCTTTTTATTTTTGGACCGTCTTCGTATTTTACTTGCCCTGTATCTAACAACAAAGGTAAAAACTGATATTAGTAAACATTTTTACATAGAACCCAGTGGTTTATTTAGATTTTCTTATTTACTTATTTTTTATTGTATGAGATATAAACTAAACATACGATTTTTCTTACTATTTTCAGCTTTTTAGAAAAAGATTCAATGGTTATTTTATATTTAATGGATGTTTGTAATTTTAAAATTAAATTTCGCATAGTAGGCCTAGGACACGATATAGAATATGGACTGTATAACCAACGAATAGAGATAGCCGTCAGTCCATCATCTGTTAATATTTTAAAGTAACATTTTAGTTTTAACTATTTAAATCCACCCAGCACCATTTTTTACACGACGGTTTCCTAAGTTTGTTGATTGCCAAAAATTTTAAAATTTTATATTTTGGATTAACTTTACGGCGTTTATACTTAAAATCGTGTCCAATATCAGTGGGTGTCAATAATTTTTAGCAAAAATATTAAAATAGCTAAGAACCGTAAAAGAAGCTGTTACCAAAATATCAATGATATTTAAATTTTGAAGGACCATTCAATTTTATTTAAACGCTATGTACCCTCAAAAGCTAATTATTTACTGGCAATTATTCTTTAGGCTCTTATTTACTTCTTAAAGAATCTGTTAAATTATACTTATTTGTACTTTTAGTTGTTTTTTAGTACTTTTGCCATAATAAAATTTTAAAAAAGTTAATACCTTTGAATAATTATGTTAAAACCCATTTGTTGCAGTAAAATGTAAAAAAATGTATTCCTTTTGTTTACAAAGTCTACATTATGGCAATCTATGCAAAATTTAATTTTAAAATTAAAAACATCGATTTAGGAACTTAAAATATAAAACAACTAGTGAATACATTTTTAAAAAGCAATCATACCACATGTTTTATTAGTATAAAAACATACAGGACGGTTCATAAGAAAAAACGTATATTTGGTTTATATCTAACAAATATAGAATTAAAAAAGAACTCTCTACACCACTGGACTCTACGTTAAACTATCAACTTATATCAGTCTTTACTTTTGTTGTAAGTTACAAGGCAACTGAAATACGAGGTGGATCCAAAAATAGAAAATAATGAGTTTTGCCCTGAATGTCAATAACAAAGAGTGCCATGGAAAATATTTTAGTGTTATAAACAGCTACATCAAAAAGTAGCAGTACTTCTTAAAATCTGCATGTCCATCTCTAATATTATCCAAGTTACTCTCCCATTGCAACAAAATCCGGACGCACTGTTTTTCTTCTATTTATAGTTTTCAAGAAAGTATAATAGAAATATTTTAAACAGGCGACACTGTAGAGAAAATCATTTTTGTGATGTTAACACAGATTCATTGATGCAGTTACCGTGCATCATGAAACAATGTAAAAGAGTTGGTATATCACGATTTACACATCATGAAATACCGCAGTTTAAGGTAATATTTTCCTTTAAACAAATAGCGACTGCAAATGCCGTGTTTGATAAAAATTAGATGTCCCAATCGTTACTATTGTTAAAATCGGTAAGAAGCAAATTTAGAAATGTAGTACCTATACTAGGGGACAGTGGCGTAGCGTGGGTCAAAGGGCAGTGGGGGGGCGAACTATTATTGGGGCGCCCTAACTTTTCATAGAGCAGTATACTAATAAATATTTTTTGCTGACACCAAGACAAGTACATTAAAATGAGTTAAGTACAAATAAAAATGTGAATTATTTAAAAATCCTTTAATATCAATGTTATCATACCACGCTATAAATGAAAACTACATAATTCGATTAATTTTTGTATATTTTTTAAAATATAAATAAACAATTTTTAAAATATATTTTTGCAAAAACAAATATAAAATACGACTTAACTAAAACAAAACGCACTTTAAAAATTTATGAATATGAAAAACCATTTTTAAAACATATTTCTGGAAAAACAAATACAAAATAAGACTTAACTAAAACAAAAGGCACTTTAAAAACTTACAAATATAAAAAACTTTTTTAAATATATTTTTGCAAAATCAAATATAAAATAAGACTAAACTAAAACAGAACGCACTTAAAAGATTATAAATTAAACAAAAATTTTTATAACAAAAACTCCGGGTCTTGGGGCGGATGTAATTTCGACCAAGTTTGGAGCAGGTACTAAAAACACATGTTATTTGGACCAAAAGTAAAAGGGTGCGGGTAATCTTATACGCATTTTCGACCATAAGGATGCAGGTATTATTTAAGAATATGAAAGATAACTTCAGTCAACTCGATTTCTGGGTCGGACTTTTACATATTAAACTTTAGTTTCTCATACGCCAAAACAAAGAAAAATATATTTTTATGAAAGTTTGCTCTTGTAGAAATTTAAGCAATTTTCCATGATTTTGGCAAAAATCAATGATTTTTATAAAGGGTGTAAATTTAATGATAAAGGTGGGAATAGAATTCTTAAGTGGATTTATAAAGTGTGTATTAGTCTTAGTTTAATTAAGGAATAAAAAAGGACTTGTTTACCAGAACTAACCATTTGTTAGTGTGCATTAGTTTTGGATTTAATTAAGGAATTTAAAAAACAGGACTTGCTTACGAAGTAACCATTGGTAATTTCCTAAAACTGTTTTAACTACCCTGTCGGGCGCCATTCCGTAGTACCGGAAGGTAGGTATACAATTTAATATCCCTGGTCGAAAATGTACATGTCCTTATTTAGCCCTTTTTCTTGGGCAGGTAGATAAAGGGATTCTGCTCAAAAATACGCCCGCCGTGGTCTTGACACTTTTCATTTTATCAAAAACTGTGTTAAAGTGAACATCAAGGGCATAATCTGACTCGATGCTTATTTGGGGCTAAATCGTTTAGCCTCTGTTCGCCAATAGTGGTCCTTTGGTATGGCTTTTTTGCGTAAACGACTGAATGACCTTTCAGCTAGGCTATGCTACTGCTAGGGGATATAATCCCGAGCCTTTTTCCAATCCTGGGATTTCGTGATTAGGCACAGACAATCCAGGGATAGTCCCAGGATTTGAGGATGGGGTACGAAATAAACAAATATTCAAAAACAACTTTTAATTTGTAAACTTTCTTTAGGAATGTAAAAAAATAGAAACAAAAGAAAGGTTTCTTATCAAAACAAAGAAAACAAACATATTATTTCAATGCAAAATACTAACATGCGTGATGCGGAGTGTTGCTTCCACATGACTTGCTTCAAGTAAGACCGCGTTAAACTGACTAAAATCAGCTAAGAAATAAAAATGGCTCACTTTTTATTATTGTTGGCATAAATAACTTAATAAATTGAAAGGAAAACTAAGTGCGTTTTATTTTATGCCATTATTTTGAAAAATTACTTTCATTTAATTATCCCGAAATCCTGGGATCTAGGAAATTTGATCCCGAAACTTTCTGAACTGTAAAAGGAGCGGGATCACGGGATACCAAGATCCGGAATTCCGGGATTGTATCCCCTAACCTATACAAAATGATAATATTTTTTTATTTATTTTTAAGGGGTGGTCCTTAATTGCGCCAAGAAAATTTAAGAGCGTTTTCTAAAAAAATAAAATAAAAATGGATAATAAAAACATATGTTCTTTAATTTTTTGTTTTAAAGATACAGACTGTTAAACTTTAATATTTTAAAAACACACTTTTAATAAAATTTGTTGGAGTAGATATAAACTTTATTTAATTAAGGACTTATTGTTTTTGTTAGATATTTGCTAATAAGATATTATAACACAAATTAAAACATTTTTGTTTCGGAAATTATTTGTATTGGTGTATTTAAAAACAAATTATAGTTTAGGTATACCGGGAGTCAACGAATTTATTAGACTAGACATAATTCCTAGAATATTAGACATATCAAAATGATACTTGGTAGAGGTAAATTCTTAGGAAGAGGAGCGTTTTCGGCTATCTTTAACTCTTTAGGCACTTTGACCGAAAATGGCTTAAATTTTAAACTTTGAAATGAACACCCTGTATATTTTATCATCTTTATATTTCTGAGACAATTCTAAGTCAGAATTTGACATTTTAAAAAGTTTTTAATCTTATTTGATTTTATAAGAGCCATTTTTATTATCACATATAGGTAGCTATGATTAAAGGCAAATTAATCTAGTGATCCTAGATAATGTTAGAAAAATACAATCGCAAAGTTTAGGTGACTAATAAAAAATATATTTAAAAAATTGATCGATTTTAACTATTATTTTTTAAATTGGACCTTGGTTGGTTAGTTTTACCACCGAATCGGGGTTATCCCACACAGGTTTCGACTGTCGCCACCCACTAGGTGGTGCACTGGAGCCTTAAGGCTTATTGTGCTCTGACCCTTATTCCTCCTCATTCACACACCATTCATTCTGTAACTTGGATGGTTGCTGCTCGGTCGATTACGCCCGAGCAGAACACCGTGCATGCTCCTCACTGCTTTACTCCGGTGATCGACAAGGCCGACCCGCAGGAGCAAGCCACAAGCGCGACTTATGGAAACCCTTTTTAGAAAAGCACTCTTTAAACAAAGGGTTTTTTAAAGAACTTAAGGATACCAATTTATTTGCAATTGAAAAAAAGTCATAAATAAAGGATCATAGCCTACATGCAATATTACAAATGGCTCTCAAAAATCAAGTAGGCGTAAGAACTATTAAAAATGTCAAATTACTTCTAAAATTGCCTCAATAATCCAAAAATGTTTAAATATACAGGGTGTTCCATTTACAAATTTAAAAGTGTCACTCTCGGTTTAACCGGAAGTAACTAAAAAGTAGGAAAGATGCAAACACTTCTGAACCGTTTGGTATATTTTTATGAAACTTTAGACAGAGGTCAACGAATCGGTTTTTTACGTTTTTTAACTCATTATAAAGCAAACAATTTATTGATGTAATTTATTAAAAAAAGTTGGGCAATTTTTGCTAAGGCGTGGAAAGACAACGGTCTAAACCAACAATAAAGCAAAACTGACAAGTCATTCTATGGTACAAGTGTTTAACTCATGCGTTCTCTGACTAATCACTACTTGCTAGTATTGCTGTAAAACAAGTAGTATAATAAATGTGTAAGTTATTAAAATGGTAAAACTGGCAATAATTTTAAATTATGTAACACAGGAGCAACAGCAATAACTTTTTTTCTTAATTCTAACGTTAACCATTTCATGTTTTTTAATATTCTTTTAGTTTTTACTACTTGCAATAGCAATATCCTTCACAGAGGCTGGATATGCTGGTTATGCAGGACATGGAGGAGTCTCTTATGTGGCCCCAGCAGCAGCTTACGCAGGTGTAGCTGCTCCAGCTTATGCTGCAGTTGCAAGAGGACCAGTAGCATATACCACTGGGGACCATGGCCATGATGTCGATTACTATGTAGGTTAAAGTAATATTTTACCACAATATGTTTTTATAACAACAACAATAAAATTTTAACTTTTTTAATTTCAAACGGTAAAAATTTTGTATAGTAACCGTCATATTCTCAATCTTCAAATGTAAAAATGATTAGTAAGTCACTTGTTGTGTCAGTGTTTAATTATTGTGACTTTATTTATTGGTCTTGCCTTGACAATTAAAAAAAAATACATTTATTTAAAAGGTGCAAAATACCTGTTCACGTCTTATACTTGGACTAAAATAATTTGATCATATTTCTCATACTTTTAAGGAACTTAATTGGCTAGGAATGCGAAATCGTTGCAATTTACACTTGGGTAATTTTTTTATAAAAGTTTTATAAAGCCCTGTTTTCCCTTTGTCTTTAAAAAGTAAATTTTTACTTCGCGAAGATTCGCACTTAAGAAATTTAGGAGCTATAAGAGCCCCAAATTTCAAAGATCTTTCACTTACAATGCAATAAAGATTTATAACTCCTTACCAAATAAATTTGTTTTGCTCAATAAGTCTAAGTTCTCTATCTCCAAAATACGTACCTAAACTAAAAATTATTGTTTTCTCTTTAAGTCCTTTTTAGTTTCTTTTCGAGTGATTTTTCTTTATAAGTTTTGTTTTCTTTCTTTAAACTTTGAAAGCAAGAATGGTAAATATTTTACGGTTAAAAAATATGTTTAAACTTCATGCACTGGCACTAGTATTATGTACATTTTAATTATATTATATTTGTAATCAATGGAGCAAGGTTCAGTAGAGTAGGCTCCTTGGCTAGACTGCGCATTTGTGTCCACTAACTTAACCATGTAAAGAATGCATTTTTACATTTATTTAGTTTTTTCTTATTGTACTTTGTTTCATTATCATCAATAAAAAGCCAGTTAAATATACAAAGAGCATAATTTAGTCACCTCTTATTCTAATTAGGAAGTTTTTGGGGAGAAGTTGGGAAGTTAAAGAATATTTTAAATTTTACACATAATATGGTAGGTGTACATCTGACATTTATTGCATGATACTTTATGTCAAACAAAAATTTTGGCTAATGTAAACAGTCAAAAATGTATTTTATTCTATTTTCGGTTTTCGGCTTTCACACGTAATGTATTCAGCCATCGTCAAGTGGTTGTGGTCAAAAATTTATGTCCGATAGAAATTTTTGATTGTTTACGTTAAGCAGAATTTCTGTCTCACATAAATATCATGCAATAAATGTCAGATGTAAACCCACCATTACACATGATACTACAGACTGTTGGTAAAAAAATAGGACACATTATATATGTAAACACGAAAAAAAGTTTAATTAAACCTGGGATCCAAAATGT
Organism: Listronotus bonariensis; assembly: GCA_014170235.1. Classification (NCBI taxonomy): domain Eukaryota; kingdom Metazoa; phylum Arthropoda; class Insecta; order Coleoptera; family Curculionidae; genus Listronotus; species Listronotus bonariensis. The sequence goes on from JACEGR010008871.1 coordinate 28,565, forward strand.
ATTGTTTCTTATACCGGGTGTTTTAACTTTTAGTCTACAATACTTTATTTAATTTTTTTAAATGCCCCTTAAAATATTAAAATTAGTTTTAGTTCATCTATTGTTAGTAATAAATTAAAAACAAAAATTCTTAAATAAATATTAAAATATCGGCGGTTCTAACTTATTTTATCGATAGAAGCCGCCGTCCGGCGGTTTTGCTTATAAAAACTATTGAAAACCGCTGAATATTAGTTAAAGTTAACCTAGCTTTAATAAATATTTGTTTTATGGTTTAATATTATTTTTATTATTGATCAACAAACAAAAATAAAACTGGGAGACACATTTGACACTTACGAAGATTTTTTCGAAGCTCTTTATAAGTTAAAAAATATGTATGTGCATCTTTCATGAAACGAAAAGCAGAAGTATTTTAGCAGCAAGACAAAAAACTGATCGTTTCATAGAACTAAAACTAAAGTATTACCAATTAAAGTATGCATGTATTGAGAGTGGAACAAACTTTAAAATTCTCAGAAAAAGGGAAAAAGAAAACAAAATATAAATACTTTATAAACACGGCTTATTTATTTAAGCATATTATAAAAAAATTAAATATCTATTTAACTTTTTCCATAGCTTTAGGGTTATGAGTGTTGACCCGTGAGCGACAGGTCCGGAGTTCGATTCCGTATGAATAAAAAACTTTTTTCTTTTTATATTTTTTTCTTAATAATTTTTTATACATTTATTCAATTTTTATTTTTTTTTTGGTTTTAATTTATTTTTGTCAAATAATTTTCCACTTTCTTATAATTTTAAGTTATATCGAATTGCTGACTTTAATGCTGACGATGACGTCCTAATAAATTATTTCTTCGCCTTTCCTTCCTGACAATATTTTTTTAAGTGTTGTAAACTATTGGGTCCATGTGACGAAAAAGTTTTGTAATGTGTCTTCTTTAATTATGGCTCGTGATAAAGTGGCAACCCAGCCACGAAACGTTAGGATAAGTACAATAGTGGTTTTATTTGCCTGTCCTCATCCCACTATACTACTTTAATTTGTTTTATCAAAGGGTGCTATTAATTTACCTACAATATTAAACAATAAAGCCACCAAAAACTAAACGTTTATAAAAGATATAATGTCTATTTTATCTTCGACACTAAACTTAGTGTTTATAGCTTGGAGTTTAGAGATAATGAAAATTTATCATAATTTTCAGTTTGGGGTGCCCCTATTTCCAAAACTGTAAGATAGAGACATATCAAATATGGTATTTTCTTAAAACTCTTTAAAATATTTTTTTGTTGGTGATGCAATATACAGGGTAATCTTTAATTAATGCCAGTTTACCATCAAATTCCCGAGGATGGCCATATTTTCGAAACTATTAAAAGTTGGATATATCACCTAAAGACTTTTTTATTGGTCTTTGATAGATCTTTCAAATAGTAATATAATATACAGTATGTTCCATTTTTATAAAGTATATTTCTTGCAATAAATCGAATACCCGATGTTTAATTGTTTTTTGTTGGCAGCACGATAATCAGCCAAAAAATGCTACTACTTTGCTCATATAACCGACTTCGTATCTCCAATAATAAAGAAGTGGCAATAGTGCCGATTTAAAAATGATCACCCTGTATTTTGGCCCAATGAGTCTATGGTTGCATTTTATAAAAACCTTTAAGAGATACCCTGTATAAACAAATAATTGTTTGTATGTGGCTAAAAAATGTTTTAAAAGATGATGATGTATGTAACTTTTTATATTTTACAATAATGAACAAATGCAATACTTGTTTTTATAGGCTCATCCCAGATACAATTACAACTATGGGGTAGCTGATGGCCTTACCGGGGACAGTAAATCCCAGTCTGAATACAGAGATGGAGATGTAGTCAAAGGATCTTATTCAGTTGCTGAACCTGATGGCTCTATTCGTGTAGTACATTATACTTCGGATGACGTAAACGGATTTAACGCAGTAGTCAAAAAATTGGTCCCAGTCATCATCCGGCTAAATACGCAGCTCCAGTAGTTTTAGCACCTTCTCACATCGTTGCACCAGGACCGGCTTTTGTTGGATCATACGGCCATGGCATTTTAGGTGGTTATGGTGCCTATAAACATTAAAAATATCTTTTATTTTAAATTATAGTCCTATATTTATTTAAAGCAATGTTTGGTCAATTTTATTGCTATAAATTTTTAATCACTTTGTAAAGTGGCACAAAACCTATAAATTTCAGTAAGGGATATGAATGTTGCTACTAAATGTCGTGGCAGTGACTATTACAATAAATTTGATCCCACTTAAACATGCATTTTATTTTTACTTTAAAAGGGCCATATTAATATAGGTTAATAGATACAAAAACACAGTCTGCTACTTTAGCGTTTAAAAACATTATGTTGTGTAAATTTAACACTATGTTAGCACAGAAAACTTGCTAAAAAAGTAACTTATGATCTTATTTAGTTGCTAAACCCGATGGCTTTATTTGGGTAGTTCATTATACTTCGGGTGACGTAAAGGGATTTAATGCAGTTGTTAAAAAAATGGCCATAGTCATCATTCGTCACCTTATTACCTCATTGCACCAGGACCGGCTTTTGTTGGATCATACGGCCATGGCATTTTAGGTGGTATGGTGCCTATAAACATTAAAAATATCTTTTACTTTGGGTAAATTATATTCTTATAATTGCTTATGACTATTTTAGGTAAATTTTAATGTCTTAAAATTTTAATTTATTTGTAAAATGCCACAGAACCTATAAATTATCCTAAGAGATATGAATGTTGCTAATAAATGTTGTGGCAGTGGGTATAACAATAAATCTAATCCAACTTAAACATGGTTTTACTTTTTACTTCAAAAAGGCTGTATATAAAATAATAGTCTTCTACCTCCGTTTAAAAACATTATGTTGTGTAAATTTGACTTTATCTTAGTACAAAATACTTATGAAAAAAATGTAAAATAAAAATAAGTGCCTTAAAATTCATTTTACAAGATAGTTATGTGACCTTAATATTAGATAATTTAAATAAAAAATAATTTTTGTTTTTTAGTGCTAAGAAAACTTTAGACATTTTAAAATCAGGTAACTTACCTAATGTCTTACTTACGAAAATAATACCAATTATTGTTAAAGCAAAATGCACTAAGGACGTTTAAATTAAAACAAATTCTTTAAAAATTTGGGAATTTGTTTGTTGTGAAAATGGTCAAATACGTCAATTTTAATTATTGACTGTGTTTTTTTCCATGTTAAATTTATGTTTACATACGGGTTGGCCCAGGATTGACAAAATTTATATTATTTTATTTAAAAAATATATTTTTGACAAAAATTTAAATGAAATGTCAAATTAACTTTTTAAAAATACTTTTGCTTTTGCATTAAAATATCGATCTTTAGGTTATCGAACATGCAGGGGACACTAACAGAAACGTTGTACTGGTCAGTGATTTAAAAATTTATAAAACCAAAAAAACAAATATATATATATATATATATACACCCTTTTATGAATACGGCGTCAGATGGTATCCCCTAGCCATACACAACGGCGTCAAAATATTTACGGCGTCCTATATCCGGACGCCGC
>JACEGR010008872.1:0-32172 GCA_014170235.1 Listronotus bonariensis
TTATGTACAAAATGTCTTTTTAAGGTCTTCTAACTCTGAGATATTATTTGATGCCTCTCAGGAATTCACACTCCCATTGTACAAGGGCAGCTACGGTAAATGTCTAGATCAAGCAACTTTTGATGTATTTTCTAAAAGTCATAATACATCTTTCAGTAAAGGTTCGGAAACAATAAATCGACATATTATAGCATTAATACCCCTCTTATATGAAACTTGGCTTGAAGTGTTGCCGGAACAAAAAGTACAAAAGTCTGCATCAGGTAAATATTTTTGTAATAAATATATTTTACTATATCTGTTGAAAGTGGTATACAATATTTTGTAGTGGCACTAACATAATTTCATGCGTTTATTGTTTAATTATACAGACTGTCCACGGATGGGGTTTACAAAAGGACAAATGGATGAAAAAAAAATGATTTTTTGAAAAAAGTCATTCTTAATAATATTTTTGAAAAAATGCTGATTTTGTATACAGGGTGCGGAAAAAGTTGAGAAACATGATTTTTCTCCAAGAGCAAACTAGAATAAAGTTTGTAATCAAAAAAAATTATAATACAAAATTTTATTGAACTCTATAATTTAGCGAAAACGCCTTAATCACATCTGTGTACAGCTCGAAAATTGTGTTGTGTATTAATTTGGGGGAAGCAGGTATTTGAAAGTAACTTATGAGAGTTTTTTGGGCTATTTTATTTTAAACATTTAAAATAATTAGTAATAAACCTGTAAAATAAATAAAGTTACTGAATTGCCCATTGCAAATAATAAATAAAGGCTACTTGATTTTAGTAATGTCAGCAGTTAAAAAAATTTAGCCTTAAAGTTATTGATTTTATGCTAGTTTAGAGGGTGTTTTTAACTACGGTACGAAACTTAAGGGGTGATTTCTTATGTTTTTTATGAAGAAAAGTTTCTATGAACATATATCCGGACTTGCTTCATGTCTGAGATAAAGGGCGTTAAAGTTTAAACAAAAGTCGATATTATTTATTTATCTTAAAAGCCCTTTAACCCATTTAGAAGATGAAATTTGGTACACTTATTTATTATAGTAAGGCGCCTGTAAAGCTTTACCTAGATTAAGATTATTGGGTTCAGTGGCGTCTCAGTGGGACCTAAAGCCAATATTATTCAGAAAAAAGTACGCCACTGACTTTTTGCAAAGTTTTTAAATTGTTTTCCAATTAGGCAATTAAAATGCTTTTTGCCTTTTAAATTTTTTTGTATTAAGCTTCATTTCCAAAATTAAAAAAAAAATAAAGTCACTTTAATTTCTTTTAAAAACTACTCATAGACAACATTGTAAAAGACAAAAATAAAATAAAAAAAAACAATTGTTTGCATTAAAATTAATAGGTGGTCATGTATTTTGTCGAAAATCGTCAGTTTCCTAATTTACTAAGGTCAAAATTGTTTATTTTTTAATTTTGGATTTTATTCTGTTTACAGATACAGATATAGTATCACTTAAAGTAGCTTTATTTTTTTCTTAAGGACAAAGCGAGATACGAAGAAAATACAAAAAACCAAAAAGTTGCATTTTTAATTGCTTAGTAGGAAAAAAATATAAAAACTTTATAAAAAGTTAGTGGCGTACTTTTTTTCCTCAATATTATTGGCTGTGGTGCTCACTGAGACGCAATTGGACCCAATATTCTTAAACTAGGTAAAGCTTTACAAGCAACTTATTACATTAAACGGGTGTACTAAATTTCATCCAAATCGGTTAAGGCGTTTTTAAGATTTAAAAAAAAAACACTTTTTTTTAAAAACTAACTTTTACTGTACCTCAGAAATGAAACAAGTTCGGACAAATATTCGTAGGAAATTTTTTCATAAAAAGTGATAAGTAATTACCCACTTATGTTTCGTACCGCAGTCATTAAACACCCTGTATATTCATAATTTTTAATTTTAGAGAATACTGTTTTAAACGGTGAAACAGCTGCTCTTTTGACATGTATAACCAATACCCTGTACTTATTATGGCGGTATTTAAAACAAGTTGAAAATGAGGAACTTAATTTGGTAAGTAGACAAAGAAAGTGAACTTTTAGTATGTTTATTTATTAAGGACGGGGTGGATAGGGTATTTAAAGTTGTATTTGGCAATGAAGATCTTATTAAGAATATTGGTTAAAAATTGGTAATGAATCCTTTTAAAATTTTAACTATTCCTTTACATGATTTTACTCTGTTACTTAGGCATAAGCCTTCATTAGAGAATTATTGCAAGTTGCCTTATTAAGCTCGGGAATTATTAATACCGGCGTTATTTAAATAGTGCTTGTAGGGTTTTGTTTAACACAAATACAAAAATATATTTGAAAAAGCAAGGTTTTAAATATTTGTACTTCTAAACTTAATCTATACTTAATAAGGGAGTCCTTATCCTACCATGCATCTGCGCAAGCTCAGATGTCAAAATAAGGCCGGTATTATTAGTGCCTGGCCTTATTTCACTGTACAATAATTCACTATTGTCTGTCACAAAGATTTTTAAAAAATATCCAAAGAACAAACTTATTTTTTTATATTACATGATCCAGTACCGAGATAAATATGACAATCACCGCAATTGACTTGTTTTCTCGTAACGTTTCCGAACAATAATTGCTGCCATTGCCGTGTTTTTTAGATTTTTGTATCGAGAATTGTGCACGATATTTTTATAATGTTGTATTTTTTAATGTACAGGGTATTCCATTTAAGAGGAAATCTGGCATATTTTTTACTTATTAATTATTAATATTTTTTAAGGAATTTTTTAAGGAATTAAAGATAGCCAATCATATATTTTAGCTCGGAGAGTTTGAAAATCATAATTAGAAAAGAATTGCATAAAAAACAAAGGACTTACGCCATAAATTTTGCGTTTTTTAAATGGAATACCCCATTTATTATTCAATTTTTGGATTAAATGTCAATTATAAGTGTTATAAAAAAAGGGTACTATAACTCTATCTTTAACTGTTTTTGAGTTATTGACGCTTAAATAGTCACATTTTTGGCTCATATTATTTAATCAAATATAAGTAATTACCTGATCATAAAAGTTTCTACTTATGAGTAGATTTTATATTAGTTTTTCATAATCTTTTTGCTTCACTGGCACAATTTGTAGTTTTTCATCTAACGAATAATTAATTAAGAAAACTAATATAAAATCAACCAAAAGGTAAAAACTTTGAGGTGATCACCTGCATTACCTGTATTTAATTAAATATGGGCCGAAAATGTGACTGTTTAAGCGTCAATAACTCAAAAATAATTGAAGCTAGACTTATAGTAAAAAACACTTAGAATTGACCATAGATTCCAAAAATAAAATAATAAGTGAAGTATTCCATTAAAAAAACGCAAAATTTATGGCGTAAGTCTTTCGTTAGTCATGCAATTGTTTTCTTATTACGATTTTCCAATTCTCCAAGCTAAAATACATTGACTCTCTTGAACTACTTAAAAAATACACGAAAAGTCGAAAAATATATTAATAAAGTTTTGACTATCGTCAAAAAAAAAAAAAAAAATAAGAAAAATGTAACTTTTTGACCACGAATATACCCCCTCATTATTTTTGAGTAACAGTATGGTAAATAATTTTATAGATAATATATATTTCATTTATCATTCCTTAACTGTGGCATGCTTTTGCACTTTTAATATAAGTAAAAGTAACCCACGTAATACTTTTCTGAAATGTCCTTTTTGACAAATAATAAGATATAGTGTACTTAATGCATCGTCATAGTTAATTCAACATTACGAGCATGCAATCGTTTTAAAAAAATGTGCTCCTGAACTTGCACCTATTTTAACCAGGCTCTTTCGAATTTCTTATGACACGGATATTTTTCCAGACAGCTGGAGAGCTGCACGTGTCCAGCCTATTCCCAAGAAAGGATCTAAATCTCTTCCATACTACTATAGACCCATTTCACTCCTCTTAATGCTTTGTAAAGTAATGGAGAAATCCATTAACTCGCAAATTCTTAGGTATTTAGATAAATATAAAATTTTACATGACAGGCAATACGGATTTCGTCACAAGAGATCCACATAACACTATATGTGAAGATATTTACAGCAGATCTTTCCTTCGTTTCACACAACTGGAACAAGTCTCTTAAGTTTCTGGGTGAGTCCCAGATCGTTGCTCTTGATATATCTAAAGCTTTCGACCAAGTATGGCATGACGCACTTCTTAATAAACTTCCTTCCTACGGTCTTCCAACTTAACTTTGCTCTTGGCTCTCTAGTTATCTTTCTAATCGACGTTTATCAGTCATTGTTGATGGCCACTTTTCAAGCTTTCACGAAATTAATGCTGGAGTGCCTCAGGGTTCAGTACTAGCACCAACTTTGTTTCTTCTTCACATCAACGACCTTCTTTCTTCCACAACCAATCCCATTCATAGTTATGCTGACGATAGTACTCTTCACTCCACTTTTCAGGTTCTCAAACCAATTTCTCAACCCGACTTGGAAAGCAAACGCAGGGCGATGCAGATATCTCTTTCACAGGATTTCAATTTGATATTGGATCGGGGCGCCAAAAATCTCGTTCAATTTAATGCATCCAAAACACAATCATGTTCCTTGTCGCGAAAAAAATCATCAAACACTCACCCTTTGCTTATGAGTGGCCAGGTTTTGCAGAGCGGGGACACATTTAACCTTGTGGGCGTCACATTTGAGAATAACCTTAACTGGCATAAACACATTGTATCTATAGCCACCGCGGCTTCAAAAAGCTTGAATTTCTTTACTTACTCAAAGACTTCCTTCTCTTGCCCATCGTCGAGCTGTGGAGATCTATCACTCTTCTATAGACACTTTTTGGCTTCTGCTCCAACGAATTATCCAATATAGTCCCTCCTCTTGCAGCTCCTAACAGAGAAACTTGGTGTGCCGCACGTATGCATCCTTATACGGTCCAATTGGATAAGCCCCGAACTTCCCACTGCCAGCGGAGGTCTTTCCTTTCCCCCAAATCTTCAAGTTTTTAAGTCCCGTGTTAACAAACTTCCTCTTACCTTGCTTAAGACACCCACGGTACGTTAGTATTTAGGCTTTCAGCCTTCGTGGATTGTCCAAAGATAAAAAAAAACATGTTCATCATAACATTTATTTATAATTTTCAGAAAACCGTTTTTATGTCGAACGAGGGCCAAAAGTTTTTGACTCATCTTCTTACAAACTTTCCATATTCACAAACAGGCACCAGGGCTAAAAAATCAAAAGAAAATAGCTTAAAAATTTTGGAACACAATAATGACCCAAAATGTGTACATGAAAACTTGCTGGTTTGCTTTATGTATTCAGTGTTATATGTAAACTGTACTCAGCATAATTTAAAAAAGGAAATGATTACTATAGTTTCTTATATAACAAGTAAGTATATTTAGTTCTCTAGTCAAAAACTTGAAATTTTAAATAAAATTCCTATTGTAATACTATTTCTACACTAAATATAAATATTAAAAATAATCCCTGTACCTCAAGGCACATGACAATAAACTCCATTTTACTTTACCTAAGATTCCCATGCTACCTTGCAGTGGCGTAGGCGGAGGGCCTACGGCCTAGCTTCTAGAAACCTTGCAATAAAGGGGCCTCGAACTTTAGGGGGCCAAATGGGATGGCAACCCGAACCCAAAAAATATTGTCGAAAGTAATTCTAATCTTAATCTAAACTTAAATTTTTGACAGTTTTTCACAAAACTTTATATTTTGTTTTTAGAATTAGCTTTTTTAAAATATTTTTAAAACTTTTGACGGTCACTATATCAGAAATGCCACAAATATAGTCTAATTCAAAGTTTTCATATGGGTGCCATGTGTCAAAAATTTTGAAGCAGCAAAAAAATAAAGGTCATTACGTTTACATTCTTGTATTCTTTCCTCATAAAAAAAGGAGAGCAAAAAAATCCTCACCCACATCCACATAATGCTTTTTACGGACAAAATTTTTCTAACGTGCGATTGCGTGTGCAAAGTTTAACTTTGAGCACGCAAATGGCTGTGCAAAGTAACTACTTTGTAGTTATTACTACATCGTAGTAAATGTTAAAGTATTTATTTATTTTATTTGTTCGTTAAATGTTTTTTTTTTTCTGTTATAGAGCTATTATTCCAAAAAATTCCCTAGGTGAAGAAAACATGCAATGTTTAATGGAATTACTAAGAGAGTGTTTTGGTAAAAAATATCAAAAATGGCTTAAAAGTGGCGTGGATATTCATATGATTCTAGACAATATTATTATGTTTTATGATCATGGAAAGTTAAAAAATGAGGATAAACTGGAACTGTTTCGAATTCTATCCAGTGTAATTGATAATGAAGTTTTAAGCAGGTTAGTTATGTCAGCTTCTATACTATTGGCCTATTTGGCAGCCGTAGATGCAAATAGATATATTTTAATTCTTCAAAAAAAAAAAACTTACATTTTACGCTAAAGTCGTGTACTCACTTAGTAACATGTTACAAAAACTTGTTGCTGATACATATTTCTATAACTTGTTGACAGCTTCAAAACGTCCTCATTTAAATATTCAAAAAGGCAAAAGGCAACATCTCACGACACTTTTTTTTTAAACAAATCAATTAATTGAATTGTAGATTCCTTTGACCATTCCATCTTTATAAGGAGTACATGATCTTAAACAATACTGTGTCAATTTTAATGTCAAAACGTTAATGTGGACCAGTCGCAACATCTTGTAGCAACATTGTTGCGGTAACAAATAACTTGTTGAAAAAACAAATAACTTGTTGCTTTTTTATAAAATTTTAAAAACATGTTTGATAACAATGTTGACAAGCAAGTGAGGACGCGGCTTAATACACGGCAGATCTGTTACAGGGATCGTTAACCTTTAAAACTCTTTTTTCACCTGGTAATGTTAAATCACAAGTTATCCTAAAATTAAAAACAAGTTATATCGAACGACATTTGATATTTTGAAATTATCATTTTGGTTCTAACTGGAAAAAAGCTAAACATTTGGGGCTTTAGTTCTGCTGTGGTATTTAATGCAGAGAGAACATCATAAAAGCCGGTGAAACCCAAGAAGAAAAAGATATTTGTGAGCCTCAAGACGGCGATAATCGATTTCTCTTATTTTTGTTCTACCACCAATCATTTAATAAATCAAAGTCTTAGGCCAAAATACTATCAACCTATTGTAAAGTTAGTTCTGACATATGTATGTATACTAGGTAGGGTGATTCATTTCCACAAAGTGATTCTTTTTTCAGTGCTCATGCAAAATTTAAATCTACTTGTAGAAAAAAAATCCAACATATTTGAGCTCTTAATATTAATTTTAAACACACAACATTTTAATTTGAAGTTTTCTCTTTTTAAAATGCATGTAAAAACCTTTTTTAATTTTTAATGAACTCTGGGGCATATTTCACGATCTATGACATTGCTTTAGTGTTTTTTGTGTAACTCGAACTGGTTCGCTGGTGGGAGACAAAATGCAATTTTTAAAATGTTTTTTTTTTTTAGCACAACGTAAAAAAAAGGAGAAAAAACGGTTGACTCCTAAAAAATTTTCTGTTTGATGAATTTACGGCTATTTTTACGACTCAAAACGTAAGAACTTGATAAAATAACTAATCATGATATTTAAATTTAACTTTCTTTAAGTCCTTTTTAAATGAAAAAAAATTCAAGTTTAAATGGTAAGTTTTTAAAATTAATATTAAGAGCTAAAATCTGGTGTTTTTTTTCATGTAGATTGAAATTTGGCACCGAGAAAAAGAAAAACTTTTGCGATAATGAATTATTCTAATGTATATTTTCAAGTGCTAAAAGTACCAATGGTCAAACCAATATCCGGCATTCAAAACCAGATATTCAGGGTGTCCGAAAAGGTGAGGTCATAAATGATAGGGGCGAAAGAGTGAGCCAAAAATAATGTTAGTATTTCACTAAAAAAAAACGTTCCATCGCGCTAATATTTTAATTAACTTTGGAACTGTTGCCACAGTACCAATGATATTTGGGCAGCTAAGTATCCTTATACTCATGCGTTTTTCCATAGGTAAACGGCTGTTCAGTAGGTCGGGATTATACAGGGTGAGACATTTTTTTTTAACTTTATGTACGCATTTTTGACACAGGTGACAAACGTAACATTTGCTTTGACCGTTTAATTCCTTTATCTTTTTCTACAAATAAGGTATACATTATTTGAATTGATATATTGAACCGTTTTTCATAAAGTCGCATTTTTAATCCGGAAATACTAGCATTTTGTATGTTTAAAAAATCCATTTTTTAAATCATTAAAATGTAGTAAAATTATTACAAATGGTGTTTGTGAGCCTCCTACACTTTATAGTACAGATAGTGTTAGGTTCGCACCATATGGCAAACTTTTTACTATTAATTATACGAAAAAAAAAGGTTTTCATTCATGCAATTATCAGATATTAATTTTTTGCAGTGCTATACGAGGTATCAAAAAATGTGAATTGTCCTTAAGAGGAAAGTACCGTTATTTCTGACAGTATTAAAGAAATTTATAAGGAAAAGATGTTTAGGAATAACAATACCTTTCGAATATGCAAATTTGTTTATTTAAAACAAAAAACTTTTACATGTTTTTTAACTTAAAAAAAATATTCAAAAACCAACTTGTACAGAGAATTATCAAGTTTTTTTCTGTTACAAAGATTACACAAAAGAATTTTTTTAACAGAATATATTGACATAATGCATAAAAAATAAAAAAATCTTAAAAATGATCAAGTTTGCCTATTTAAATGTAATTTTTTATTCGAAATCATCTCTCTCTCATCTCATAAAAATTTTCTATATAATTTGAATTGAAATATTGGCTAAAGATAAAAGTCTATCTTGGGATATAGTGTTTCTTAAGAAAGTTTTTAAACGCTTAAGACAAGAAAAACTCCATTCCACTGACACGCTTGTCGACGGTATCGTTAAAATTAGCGAAAAAAGTTTATACGCCTCGGTAAAAATGTCTTAATTTGCGCCAACTTGTTTCACTAACTGCTGCAATGAAATATTTCTATAACTTTCATCAGCAAATATTAGGTCAAGTTTATTTTTATTCCGCTGATTTTTTGAAAATGATTCGGCATATATCTCCAATAAATTTTGAAAAGAATCAGTGGAAAAGTTTGGTTATACTGGCCAAACTTTGCAGTATTAGCAAGACAAAGAAATTGTAGTTTGTAAAAATCTTCGAATCTTACTTCCATTTCCATCAAAATATGATCTAATATTTCATAGAGAGTGCTCTGTACTGTTCTTTAATTACTTCCTGTGAAAAATCACTGTCGCAAATAATACTCAAACGGAAACAATCGAAATAATACTTGAAAACCAACGAAACGACCAAAACCTATACCATCTTTTTAAGGCTAGCGATTTACCAAGCAATACACCTGATACTCCCACCCGCGATTCTGGCCGCCGGCAAGTATAGCGTTGTCATGGCAACGGAGCGTCAAAGCTTAAACAAAACCCCGCATGAGGTGTATACTTCGGTCCGTTTTATATTTGCAATACACTTGCTGATCGCGGATTGCGATGTCGCGTTGCCGAAAGCGGAGGAAAGCGACTCGCGCTAGCGGGTAATTTATGTGCTAGATTTTTCATGGCGAATTTTACAAATAAGGAATAGAAATGAGAAAAATGAATTGAATAATAGTAATATGTTTTTTTCATGTTTTATTATTTATTTTTGGTGAAGTGGCACTTCACTTACTACACCTGAATAGCCGCCACTGGTTTCTGAGGAGTTTTAACGGTTGCCTGTTTTACAACTTCATTGACTTGACTATCTAGGCATTTTACTTAACAGTCCATTATGTATCTGTTGCAGGTCTCCGACGTATCAGAATTGGCTGTCATTATTACCAAATTTATTGTGCCAACCTGATATAACTGACACTACTATTTTAGCTTTGTTAGAGCTTTCCAAGAAAAATTGTAGAACATTTCACGTAGCGTTATTGAAAAAACTCGCAGATATAATGGGTAAGGGCATTTTAAATCTAACCTTAAACGTAACTTATTGTTACTTGGGGCGCATTTAGATTCGACAAAATTGGGGTAAACTTTACCCTAACCTTGACCTTGGTAAACAAATTTGTTCCTTATGTTTAGTTTTGATAAGGTCTTGCTTATTGCGCATGTCGGGCAATTACTGGGTTTCGATTCTGAATGCGCCCTTGGTGATTGCATATTTTCAGTAAAATATGGTTATGATGCATATTATCCGTACATTTTCAATATTTTTCGAGCGCAAGAGGTTGACGGGGAAGGAATATCACCCTAGAAGAAAAAAATCTTCCCCCTGTAAAAATGTATAAATTCAACATTTAAATTACATATTTGAAATATAAAGATTTTTCCTAAACCTATCATATAATGTTGCATATTCTGCCACTTTTCATGCATATTTTCGGATTTTTATGTTGAATATAATGCTGTCCCTAGTCATGATTATTATATCTTAGGATAAAAAGGATACTTACTCAATAAACTTTCCTCCTACGGTCTTTTAACTAAACCCCGTTCTTGGCTCTCTTCGACATATATTAGTCATTGTAGATGGCCAATCTTCAAGATTTAACCAAGTCAACGCTGGAGTGCCTTAGGATTTATTACCGGCACCAACTTTATTTCTTCTTTACATCAACGACCTTCTCTCTTCCACAACCAATTTCATTCATATTTTTACTGACGATAGTATCCTTCACTTCAGTTTTCAGATTCTTAAACCAATCTCTAAACCTGATTTGGAAAGCAAACGCTGGGCGATGCAGACATCTCTGTTACAGTACTTTAATTTAATATTGCATTGGTGCGCCAACAATCTCGTATAATTTAATAACATCCAAAACACAATCATGTTCCTTGTCGCGGAAAAGGTGATCAAACCTCTTACCCCTTACTTAAATCAAACAAACTCACTGTATATTGTATTGCCATTTAAAAATATGTTTAAATGTTTTTAAAAAGACCACAATTTATAGATAGGGCTTTACTGGTTTCGGAAATATGACCCCCAAATATGAGTAACATTTTTTAATTCATTGCATTAGGCATATCAAAGTACTTCCTGTAAATAATCTATGCCGACTGTAGATACAGTGGACATTAAAAATCATTTATATGGTCATATTTCCAATACTATTAAAGACAGACATAAGATATTTTTAAAGCTTTTTAAAATACTTTTTTAAGAGGGATACAATATACCTGGTATTCCTAGCCGGTGGTTTACCCCTATAACTTATTTGTTTTTAAGGATATGAAAATAAAATTTGGAACCTTGGTAAATCACATTAAAGTGTCTTGTTTCACTTATTTAGATAACTTCCGGTTTAGCCGGAAACGAACTTCACTTTTTTATTTTAAATGGCAAACCAGGTATATTTTTTCTTATTTAAATAGAAAATGACATTCCTAGTACAATGACACTTTATTTGCTATTTTTTGACATCCAAATTTTAAATATTTTTAATTTTTAATTAAAGTGTCAAAAATGTACAAAAAAGGTAAATTTTGAACAAGTAGTCACGGAAAATGACAGTTTTTATTATTTGTTTTATATCTTCTACTTACAGAGCTGTCTAAAGTTTGCAATATCGAATTTATGGTTAAGTAACTTTTTTTCAGATGGATCGAGCATGGCTTACTATAATAGCTGAAAATGGTATTTTTTACGAACAATTTAATACACACAAAACAAACACAATTTAATACACACAAACAAACAAAATTAATATTTATAAAACTATATCACAGAAATCCATATTATTTATTTTTTCGCAATATTGATGGAGAAATATGATGACTTGGAAATTACAATGAGTGATCTTTGGTTATAATGTTAGATGCTGTCTATTTTTTCTAGTTTAATTATTTTTTTGGCCGGTATTATTTTTTATGGTAGAGGAGCCCAAGAGGAGATTTCGGGATTTACTACAGCGCAGCAAATTAATATAACGGAGGATACCTTGTACCCGGATAAGTACCTCCACCAAATGTGAGCCCCGTATAAAGGGTCGATCGTAAAAATCAAAAATATATCCATCAGAAATTTGCAAGCGCGTCAGATTAAGATAGGTTAAGTTAATTACATGCTAAACAGTGTAAATTCCACCAATCTGACAATTTAGGAGTTACCTAAAAAAGCGGAGGGCCACAAAATTGTAAAAATAAACGAGATTTTGACATTCTCAAGTGTGGCTTTTTTTATTCTAAAGAACATATACTATCCGATTCTTGAGAGAAGAGACCCACGTCATCATCGGTTGATAATTCGTCCTTATTCCTCTCAATAAAATAAGAGAGAGAATTGGCAGTACATCAATGACATACGTTATTATAATTTGCATTAAGCTAAAAAAATAGATTACTCGGTACGTCCAAACTTGAAAGGGGGCGGCCCATGATATGTCAAATCTTTAAAATGTCATTTATGACTGTTTTCCCGCGCTGGAAGATCGTTTATTCGTTTTCTTTGGCAATTTTCAATTTTTCGTAGCATTTTTATTCATTTGATTTTTTGATAAGTGACCTCTGTTTTACTGATTAGAATTTCTTTGGGTTGGATTTAGGTCGAAATAAAAATACGTCTTAGGATGAAAAACGTTCTGTATTTGCCGACGTTTCGGCCTAAATTAGGCCATCCTCAGGGCACTAAAATATAGGATTCTATGTATTTTTAAGTTGATAATTACTTGAGAAGTAACATAATAATGTTTTAAAAACACCAAACTGAACCTTTGCAATAAAAACAATAATAGACAACAAACATACAATTAAAAATCAGAGTAATGAACATATATAAAATAAATCCAAAAAAAAAAAATATATATACATATAAAATTATTAACAACCAGGTATTACTTACATCCAAAATATTTCTCCTGTGTTAAATATGTTATAATGATCAGGAACATGCTAATATTATGAGCTTGGAGTTTTTGTTTTTGTTTGGTCATACACATATACCAATATTTATTAATTTACACAACCATTACAAGCTAGGCATACACAAAAAAACACTAATTTACGACGAGACGTCTAAAATTATTTACTGGGTAGATGCCAGTATAGTGAATGCGTGGAATTAAAGAATTTCGACACAGATAAGGAACCAAAAACAAAATTTTTTTGTTCCTTAATTTTCGCTCTGAACATTCCTTTAAACAAAAAATTAACATTATAAACAATCTTAAAAATAGAGCAACAAAACTATCACATCCTGATTTTCACAAAAAACCTTAATAACATAATGGAATATTTAACTAAAAATAATTATCCCAAAAACTAACCAAAAAGTTACTTTTCCATTCTCAACAAAAACCAAAATCTATTACTGAAAACCAATCCAAGTACTTTAAAATTCCGTATGTAGGAGACCTCTCCGAAAGGATTGCTAGACAGCTCAGTAACGATACCACAAAAATAGCTTTTAAAAATGAAAATAAAGTAAACAAGTTGTTTTCAAAACAGAAAACCAGAACACCGAGAGATCTGAACAGCAATGTAGTATACAAAATAAATTGTAACGACTGTAGTGGAGTGTACATCGGCCAAACTGGTAGATATCTAAAGACACGTATATCTGAACATCAGAGGAGTATAAAACCATCTAATTTAATCAACACACAAAATAAAACCGCACTTGCGGAACATTTTGATGACAAACAACATAGTTTTGATTTTAACAATATCTCAATTTTAGGCAAACAAAATAATTACAAGAAACGATTGGTCAATGAAATGATAGAAATAAAAAACATCCCACCAACATTAATAAAAAACAAGATGTTGAAAAATTAAGTGTAATTTATCATAACGTGCTAAAACAGATACAACATCCTGTATAACTCATGGAAAAAAAAAGGGGGAAAAAATTTGTTTTTGGTTCCTTATCTGTGTCGAAATTCTTTAATTCCACGCATTCACTATACTGGCATCTACCCAGTAAATAATTTTAGACGTCTCGTCGTAAATTAGTGTTTTTTTGTGTATGCCTAGCTTGTAATGGTTGTGTAAATTAATAAATATTGGTATATGTGTATGACCAAACAAAAACAAAAACTCCAAGCTCATAATATTAGCATGTTCCTGATCATTATAACATATTTAACACAGGAGAAATATTTTGGATGTAAGTAATACCTGGTTGTTAATAATTTTATATATATATATATTTTTTTTTTTTTGGATTTATTTTATATATGTTCATTACTCTGATTTTTAATTGTATGTTTGTTGTCTATTATTGTTTTTATTGCAAAGGTTCAGTTTGGTGTTTTTAAAACATTATTATGTTACTTCTCAAGTAATTATCAACTTAAAAATACATAGAATCCTATATTTTAGTGCCCTGAGGATGGCCTAATTTAGGCCGAAACGTCGGCAAATACAGAACGTTTTTCATCCTAAGACGTATTTTTATTTCGACCTAAATCCAACCCAAAGAAATTCTAATCAGTAAAACAGAGGTCACTTATCAAAAATCAAGTAGAAACATCTTGGATACAACGGACATAAGGAACAGCTAGATATGGGATTTCTAGACAGAATTCGACGAGACTTTGGTGACAACGCTTACCAGGATATGAAGACTTGGACCAATACCAATAAAAAACTTGCCAACTATGCAAACCATTTAAAGTTTTTACTACAATGTAGAAAAAATCAGGTATTACCAATGCATCTTACTAGTTCCATTACCTGCTTACAATATTTACTTGTTGAAGATAATCCTTTCAAAAACCAATGTACAAACTTATTCAGAAGATTCCAATTCAAATGTTTAAACTTGGAAATATCTCATGTACATTGGAAAATTAACAACCTAAAATCTGTTCTCAACACATCAAAATCTAACATATACAGTTTACTACCACTTGACATTGTTAGTGCATTTAACAACACACAGAATAATATTTACAAATCTATATATAACAGTGTTAGCACAAAACAAAAAAATAAAATTAATAGGTTAATACAAGAACAAAAGGGTAACACTTTAAAGCTTAGAGTTGATGATAAGTGGTTTGTTAATCTCACCAAAACCGAGTTTCCAGAAAATGTTAAATATCTTCTCTCGCTTGGAGATAATTTTAACCTACCCTATAACAACAAACAATTTCCAATAGAACAGCTTATCATTGACTGTGAGTATGCAATAGATTTCTATCCGGATGAGGACACCAAGAATCAAAAACGTAATTTAATTGTAAACACCATAACCAACTTCTTAAACGGTGCTCCTAAACATAAGACTGATTTTTTCTTGAAAATGGAGAGGGAGACAAAAACATTTTTGAATGCGAATTCTGAGATACTAATTCTAAAAGCTGACAAGGGCAATACCACTGTTGCATATGATAAATCAGAATTCTTAAAAAGACTTCACAGCTATTGTCAGATACTAACACATACCAAGTGTTAAATAAAGACCCTACTGTCTCAATTCAAAATAAATTAAACAAATTGATTGATAAATTGACAAATCTTGACTTTTTATCAAAAGAACAAGCTAAACATATAAAATGCAACAATGGTGTTTTTCCTAAAATGTACTTTCAGCCTAAGATACATAAAACTAATGTACCTCTTAGACCAATCGTTAGCTTTGTAGGATCTCCAACTTACTCTTTGACAAAATATTTGTCAAATTTAATATCTCTAGCCTTTACTAAAGATCAATATTATGTCAAAGACTCCTTCGAAATGGCGGCCTTCATACAGGATTTTCAAATTCCTGATAACCATGTGTTGGTATCGTTGGATGTTGTTTCTCTATTTACCAATATACCAACTGATCTCACCATAGACCTCCTTAAAAAAGATGGTCCATGATTAAAGACCACTGTAAATTAACTCTAGAAGCTTTTATAGATCTCTTGGAGTTTTGTTTTGATAACAGCTATTTTAATTTTAATAATATCTTTTATAAACAAATTTTTGGTCTTGGCATGGGTAACTGCTTGTCTCCAAGCTGTTCAGACGTCGTCATGTCAGAACTACAAACAGAATGCATTAAGAATTTGGGTTTCCCACTACCATTTTTTAAACGATACGTCGATGACATAATTACTTGCATCCCTAAAGATAAAATAAATCATACTCTAGATGTATTTAACAATTTTCACCCAAGACTACAATTTACTATAGAAAAAGAAAACAATAACTCTATACCATTTCTAGATCTCTTATTGATAAGAACTGATGATAACAAGATAAAAACAGACTGGTATCATAAGACAACATTTTCCGAGAGGTTCCTTAATTTTCGCTCTGAACATTCCTTTAAACAAAAAATTAACATTATAAACAATCTTAAAAATAGAGCAACAAAACTATCACATCCTGATTTTCACAAAAAAACCTTAATAACATAATGGAATATTTAACTAAAAATAATTATCCCAAAAACTAACCAAAAAGTTACTTTTCCATTCTCAACAAAAACCAAAATCTATTACTGAAAACCAATCCAAGTACTTTAAAATTCCGTATGTAGGAGACCTCTCCGAAAGGATTGCTAGACAGCTCAGTAACGATACCACAAAAATAGCTTTTAAAAATGAAAATAAAGTAAACAAGTTGTTTTCAAAACAGAAAACCAGAACACCGAGAGATCTGAACAGCAATGTAGTATACAAAATAAATTGTAACGACTGTAGTGGAGTGTACATCGGCCAAACTGGTAGATATCTAAAGACACGTATATCTGAACATCAGAGGAGTATAAAACCATCTAATTTAATCAACACACAAAATAAAACCGCACTTGCGGAACATTTTGATGACAAACAACATAGTTTTGATTTTAACAATATCTCAATTTTAGGCAAACAAAATAATTACAAAAAACGATTGGTCAATGAAATGATAGAAATAAAAAAACATCCCACCAACATTAATAAAAAACAAGATGTTGAAAAATTAAGTGTAATTTATCATAACGTGCTAAAACAGATACAACATCCTGTATAACTCAGGGAAAAAAAAGGGGGAAAAAAATTTGTTTTTGGTTCCTTATCTGTGTCGAAATTCTTTAATTCCACGCATTCACTATACTGGCATCTACCCAGTAAATAATTTTAGACGTCTCGTCGTAAATTAGTGTTTTTTTGTGTATGCCTAGCTTGTAATGGTTGTGTAAATTAATAAATATTGGTATATGTGTATGACCAAACAAAAACAAAAACTCCAAGCTCATAATATTAGCATGTTCCTGATCATTATAACATATTTAACACAGGAGAAATATTTTGGATGTAAGTAATACCTGGTTGTTAATAATTTTATATATATATATATATTTTTTTTTTTGGATTTATTTTATATATGTTCATTACTCTGATTTTTAATTGTATGTTTGTTGTCTATTATTGTTTTTATTGCAAAGGTTCAGTTTGGTGTTTTTAAAACATTATTATGTTACTTCTCAAGTAATTATCAACTTAAAAATACATAGAATCCTATATTTTAGTGCCCTGAGGATGGCCTAATTTAGGCCGAAACGTCGGCAAATACAGAACGTTTTTCATCCTAAGACGTATTTTTATTTCGACCTAAATCCAACCCAAAGAAATTCTAATCATTTTTATTCATTTACTGTTTTTATTTCACTATCACACAAATAGTTCTTTTAAGAGCTCAAATTGAAAGTTTGTAGTGTTTTCAACTTTGTTTTGAAGACAAAACATGAAAGGAAAACCACTGACTTCCCAATCTCGGGGGTTGGTTCTATCCTTAATCCATTATTTTGAAGAGGAAAAACGTAACGATGGACCTTTACTTCCACTTTCTGCTGTATTGGAGGTAAATACAAAGCTAACGTGCCATGATTCATCATACTAATTTTATAATATTTTTAGAGAGTTGCCAACGGTTTAAACGTATCTCTAAATACTGTGAAGAGAATCAAGAAAAATAGTGAAATAAATCCAATTTCATCTTCACCTACAAAATCAAAAACCAGAAAGAAAACGAAAACAACTTACTTGAATGATAGTAAAAAGTGTGAAATTCGTAATGTTATCTACAATATGTATTCTGAAAGTAAGTTATACTTAACGCAAAATTTATCCTTCGTTTGGTTTACTAATAGGTATTTTTGTTACAGAAAAACATATTACTCTAAAATCCTTGAATAGTGAACTGGCTACGAAAGAGATTATTGACTTTAGTGTAAGCTCACTACAGCGTTTAATGCCCGATTTGGGATTCAAGTTCAAAAAGATGACAATAGAAGGTTTTTGATTGAACAAACTTCAATATCATTACTCCGAAGCATATTCTTGAGGAAATATATGGAAAATACTGATGCCACTAACCCTAAAAAATTAGTTTTCCTTGATGAAACTTGGATATACTCCAAAGGGAATCCTGGGAAGTCATGGCAAGATTCCTCTCTGAAAAGTGTCAAAAGGCCAGCAGGATACAATGGAAAAAGGTTCATTGTTCTGCACGCAGGTTGTGACGAAGGATTTATACCAGGAGCCTCATTGTTATGTGCTTCACGTACAAAATTGCAAGACTATCATGGTGAAATGAATGGTGATACTTTTCTAGAGTGGTTAAAAAACAAACTTTTACCAAACCTTAAGGAACCATCGCTGATCATTTTGGACAACGCACCTTACCATAGTATGCTGTCAGAAAAACAACCAAGTTCCCTTTTTAGCAAAAGTGAAGTAATCGATTGGTTGAAAAGAAATGAAATACAATTCAATGAAAATTCAACTAAAATGGAATTATTGAACGTTGCGAAAAAAAAATAAAAAAGAAAAAAATATGTTGTCGATGAGGTGATAAGGCAATATGGGCATGAATCCCTTCGGACTCCAACATACCAGTGCGAATTTAATGCCATTGAACTGATTTGGGCAAACTGTAAATCGTTTTATAATAAACATATTGGTGAGGAAGGATATAGTGACGAAAAGGTACTCAATATGTGGGAAAAAGCACTAAATCAAGTTAATGCAGAAACCTGGAAGAATTGTGTGAGGCACACTGACAAAATAATAAAAGAGTGGTACGAAAAAACAATAATAAATGAAGTTCAACCTCTCATTATTAATCTTAATGATGATTCTGAGTCTGATTCTAGTGAAAGTGATAATTAATGTTCAAACATATTGCATAGCACTTAAGGTACATATTAAATAAAATTTTTATTTCTGACATTCATTAAAGACTATTAATATAGAAAAAATACCCTGTATAGTTTCGTTTAGTGAATACAAGTGATGATATGTTACACCGGCACACAAAAAAAAGTTTGATGTGCATCGCACGTGACCTATCTAGGGTTATATTTTTCGACCCTCTGAATCTGAATTTCAAGTTAGTTTATGCCGTACGGGTCCCAATTTCGATTAAATTGCAAAAAACCGTAAAAAATGGGTGAAAGTTTTCGCTATTTCTTACGGTTTTTTGCAATTTACTCAAAATTTGCATATCAAACTTTTTTATACTTACTATATTGGCCGGTTCACCGGTGCACAAAAAAGTTTTTGTACAGCGGACGCGACCTATCTACAGGCATGTTTTTGACCCGCTGAATCCGAATTTTAAATCAGTTTAGGCCGTACACTCTCTAATCTTGAATAAATTGCAAAAAAACGGTAAGAAATAGAGAAAAATTGCACCATTTTTTACGTTTTTTGCAATTTACTCGAAATTGGGACCCGTACGGCCTAAACTAATTTGAAATTCGGATTCAGAGGGTCGAAAACATACCCCTAGATAGGTCACGTCCGATGCACATCCCACTCTCTTTTTTGTGTGCCGGTGTTATTAATTAATAAGTGGCATTATATGAAAGCACCAAATAAAAATCGTATGACAAAGTAGTAATGTGTATTTTTACTCTTTTATTCAACTATGGGATTTTTACAATCAGCTCGACAACACTAAAATGATTTTTAAGGAAATAAACAATTTTACACTTTACAGTACTAACAATTTTGAACAGTCCTTTCATCTAATGTATTTTTGTACTTGAACTGCCTCTATTTTTATGTTCTACTAATACTTTTTATTATATCCCCAAACCCCAAAATGTTTGACAGCATGACAACACAACAAACCATGGAGGTTATGTTTCCCGGTCTCTGTATTTCATATAATTTTTACTTTACAACAACCATTTTAGCTAATTGACGCAAAGACTGTCGATGACGTGGGTCTCTTCTCTGAAGAATCGGATAGTATTTTTTAAATTTTAATTAATGAATGAAAAATATTAAGTATGCAACATTTTATTTAACAATTAATAGACAATATTTTATTTGTTTGGTACCCTTAAGGTGGGAATGGAATTCTTAAGTGGATTTATAAAGTGTGTATTAGTCTTGGGTTTAATTAAGGAATTAAAAAAGAATTTGCTTACCAGAACTAACCATTCGTAATTCTCTAAAACTGTTTTAATTACCCTGTCAGGCGCAGTACCTACCTGCTTTACAGCGCAGTGTCGAAATTTTTTTACCATAATTTAACCCTTAAATTACCCCAGGTACAAACACAATTTGGTGTCGAAAGTTTTCCCGCCGAAGCTTTGCAGCCCAATAGGTCTCTATGACGCTCGAGTTCATCCTCGTTTAGCATCTTGGGCTCTCCTACAATTTTATCTGGGAATTTGATTTTTGTCAGAACTGTCAAGCCACCAGTTTAAAATTTGCAAGGTTTAGTTATTTCCTACGCACTTACACCTATTATTTTTACTTACAAAAATTTTCTGCTTTTAATACTTAAGAAGGAAAATTGGACTTTTGCAACATTGTATAGCAAAAAAAGCAGAAATCCTATAATAAATAAAAAAGGTATCTAATTTAAATTTAAAAACATTGAATTGATTTCTGCGAGATTGAAGCTGGCAACATCGCTAATATCAACAATGAATTCGGAGTATGGTTTTATCCTGGATTACCGAATTCCGCCCAGTTTGGTTCAACATTCTCTGAGATATTTTAGCGTTTCCAAACTTTTTGGACCCACTGTATGATCATTTTTATTAACTTACCATACATACAGTGTTGCAGACTTTATGCGACTCTGTAAAGGCTATAAAAAAGGAAAAATTGTAAACTTTATTTTTACGTGACTACTTGTTTCAAAATTTACCATTTTATTGCATTCATTGCAATCTAGATTAAAAATTAAAAATATTTAGAGATTAGATATCCAAAAGTAGCAAATAGAATATCATTGTTTTGGGAATATCATTTTCTATTCAAGGAGTAAAAATATACCGGGTGCCCCATTTTGAAATAAAAAGTGAAAGTCGCTTTTGTGGCTAAACTGGAAGTGATAGAACACAACTACATACTTAATACGTAAAACAATGCACATTTATGTGATTTACCTACCTACGAAATGTTATTATAATATTTAAAAAAAAAAGTTTTAGGGGTGAGCCACCTGCTAGGGACACCCGTTGATACCTTGTTTACTGTAGAAGATCATAACAGATTAAGTAACAAAAAATATTTTTTAAAGTTTATTTTGTAAAATAAAAATAAAATTGTCAAGGAACCTTTTATTTTATCTGGGAATATATCAAGATCGTTTATTTAAATATCTTTTTAAACTTTTTTAAAATTTATGGATAGCTTGCAATAAGATACCAAAAATAAAAATTTATTATTATTTTTTTTTTTTGAAATATATTATTTATTGTATGAATGTTAACATGATTTTTAGGATTAAAAACTGTTTTTTTCATTACAGAAATTTAACTTATTTATAAACAAATATTGGCAACTCCCAAACTTCAGGGACACCGTGGTATATTAACAGGTTCATGCTATAATTCTATAGAAGAAAAAAACAAAATAAAATAAATTATACATTGTGGTCCATGGGTAATGGGTAAAGTGATCACACGTCCCGATTTTGGCGGCACAGTCCCGCTGTCTAGTGGATTGTCCCGTGTCCCGCCGATTTCTAAAAATGTCCCGATATTTAGTAGGCTGTCCTGTGTCTCGTCAATTTGTATAAATGTTTGCCTTTTTGAGAAAATATCTGCATTTTTCGTATTTAAAATGGATTAACTTTTTTGTCTTTAAAATCTTTTGAATCACAAGTCCCGTGTATGTCCATGGTGTTGTAAATTTTAGCTTTCTAACTGTAAAATAATTTTTATGATCGGTTCAGTATTTCTGAAGATGAGCTCTTACAAACAAACAATCAAAGTTACAAAGTTTACCTCCTTATAATATTAGTATAGATTCAAAATGTATTAAATATTATCAGAAATAAACCCTGTTTTTAGTTATTATTAATTTTTTATTGGGGTAAGTTAAGTTAAGTCACAATTCCACAGATGAATTTTGGCCCATTACTTAGGGACCACCTTGTATAAATATTACTCAGAGTTTTAAATATGATTTTTCTAGTTTTTGTCTTTTTTTGAACTTGTAATTAATTTACCCTTTGCAGGAAATTTACACAAACTAAAAATTATTACTACTAGCAATTCGTTATTACAAAATGAGGAAACGGCCAAAAGAAATTTGACAAATATTTTTACTATGTACCAAGATATTCCCAGGGCGAAATAGAAGTTCTTCAAACTTTTATACGAACGTCGGAATCAAGATTTAAGATATATTTTCAGCAAGTTTTAAATCTAAGGTAAGTTTATGTAATACCAGGTGTCAAGGAATATATTATACAGGGTAGCCGCCGAGATATCCGAGATACTTCGGATTTAAATTCTACAACTAATTTTAGGCAAAATGATTCTATTCACTTTTTCCAAATTTCTAACGCTTCTTAATATTATTTGGGTTAGAAGTTGCCAATACAAAAATTCTAGAGTAATGAAATAACATTTTTGCGACTAGTTTTCATGGGTAATTTAATAATTACACCTTGAATTGTAATAATGATTGTTTGTTCGTAAATTTTTTATCATTGGCAGCTGTTGGTTATTTTATTTTTTTCATAACTTGTGTTTTAACAAAATATTATTTGGCTTTTCTCTAGAATAAAATTAAAAAGTTTATTATTTAACATTTTAGCACAAGTGCTAATGAACCTTTATTTATAGATTGAAACCTTTGTATTGTATGTAACTATATATTTAATATTTTATTATTTTATTTCTTTTAACGTAATCATACTCTTTATTAATATTGTGTAAGAGCAAAATAGTTCTTTATAATGTATAAAAGTTTTAATTTTCCTAAAATGTTAAATAATAAACTTTTAATTTTATTCCAAATAATATTTTGTTTAAATTTAATCTCCCAGAAAACAAATAAGGCATAAAATAACTTGTGTTAAAATCATGCCCGTATTTTATTTCCATGAGAAATACGCAGACATGATTTTCGTGTATGGATATTGCAACGGTGGTACCACCTGCTTAGATCGGGAATATCAACGACGGTACCCAAACCGCCGTCTTCCAGACAAGCCAACTTTCACTATCATTGCATTTTTATTTAAATACACATTTTTTCTTAAGCTTTAAACTTTAAACCCCGATAATTAAAGAACCGTTGGGAAGTCGGAAAAAGTGATTAGAATCATTTTTACTTAAAATTAGTCATAGAATTCATATCCGAAGTATCTCGGATACCTCGGCGGTCACCCTGTAGAGTATTAGACATATAAAAATAAGACTTAGTATTGGTAAATGGTATGAAAAGAGGCAAGTTTTTGCATATTTTTAACTTCACTTTCATTTCCGGACTTGGCTCCCATTTTAAATTTTTACGGGGACACCTTGTATATTTTGTATCATTTACAACAATATTTTCGATATAATTAGGAAAAAAGTTTTTTTTTTTAATCAGTCTGGTGTCCATTGATTATTTGCACACACAGAAACCGCAGATTTCTTATGCCAAATTATTACGATTTAACTAAACACTTTTATTCCAGAGTTGGTAATAGGGGAGATACGGGGTGTCAAAGTGCAAAAAATATTTCGATAATTTTTAATACGTTTTAAATATTTTAATAAAACTCGATTTTTCTTGACATGAGCTATCCATATTTGATGTTAATTTTTATGTGTTAACTAGAAGGAACTACCTAAACTATTTTGACTTTTTCTTAACGTCGCAACTTTTTGTGCTTTTCTGCATATGTACCATCTGAGTAAAACAATGAACTACAGGGTTAGTAGAAAAAACCGGAACGGTGGATTATTTCAGCAATCGTTAAATATAAATGAACCAAATTTTGTGCCAAGGGGTAACTAAACATGAAGTAATCAATTGCTTGTATCAACTTTTATCGTAATCAATTGCTTGTGTCAACTTTACTATGACCTAATGTTATTGTTTTTTTACTCCTGTCAATTTCGAAGAGATGGGATCATGCTTTTTTGAAATTAATACAAAAACGGCTAGGTATGGTCAATTTTCTTGAAACCGATCCAACTAGTATTCGTCAAAATTAGTACAGGGGTGAAACTCGACCTTCTAAATTCATAAATAACATTTTTGCGACGTTTTCAAGATTCTTAAAAAAAAGTCAAGGAAAGAGAATAAGGAAATTTAATCATGAAACATCGCAAATGTAATTCCTTAAGGGGATGCCATAGCACGTTAAATGAGCTAAAACGCGATTCCCTGCCGTTTTTAAATATTTGTTTGAAAAAAGTTGTACATTGAAAAGTTGCTTAAAATGATACAAAGATTATCGGAAAGTTGGTTATTTACGGTTTTGTAATTTTGGGTAATTTAATGTGTTAATTATTACCATTACCAAAAATCAATTAACTTTCCGATAATCTTTGGATCATTTTAAGAAACTTTTCAATGTACAACTTTTCTCAAATCGTTTTAAAGATAATTGATCGTTTCTGAATTCAAGATTGAAATCAACAGGAGTAAAAAACGACCATATTAGGTCATAATATATTTTTGCAACCAATTGATTACAATAATAGAAAATAGGGTACTCCATTTAAAATTTTAAAATTCTCCAACCTAGAGAGAAAGCTATCAACTTGGCAACCTTGGAAATATAATTTTTAAATTCTCATCTTCATTTACCCATCGCACAAAATTTTGTTTATTTATATTTAACGGTTGCTGAGATAATCCGCCGTTCCGTTTTTCTACTAACCCTGTATGTTTGCTACACAAAAAAGGTATACTTTGTAAGAATCATTCAGATTGTCTGTTTTTAAGATATTTGCGTTTAAGTTGTTTAGTAAATTCAAAAAGTATAGGGGAGGAAGCATTAAATCATTAGTA
This sequence comes from Listronotus bonariensis, assembly GCA_014170235.1. Lineage (NCBI taxonomy): Eukaryota > Metazoa > Arthropoda > Insecta > Coleoptera > Curculionidae > Listronotus > Listronotus bonariensis. The sequence continues at coordinate 25,259 of JACEGR010008872.1, forward strand.
CAAGATATGGCTGTTGTAATTGTAGCTAATATGTTACCTTAAAAGGTATTTTTCGGTTGCACTTAACAACTTAAACGCCAATATCCCGAAAATGGTTGCTTAGAGCGATTCTTACAAAGTTTACCTTTATTGTGTAGAAAGCATACGAAAGTTCACTTAGATGAACATACGGGAAATCACAAAAAAATTGCGACATTTTTGGAGAAATTTAAAGTAGTGTAGAAAGCGCACTTTAGATAGCACAAAGAATAATTATTAACATCGGATATAAATATTCTATGTCAAGAAACTAGTAGATACAGAGTTTTATTGCAATATTTAAATCGTATGAAACATAGAATCATATTTTTTTTTGACATCCTGGATCTCCTTTATTATTAACTTTAGAATATAGGTATGTTTGGTTAAATCCCATTGACATTCCAATACGGATGGACCGGCCAAGCTCTCCGATCATTGATTTTATAACAGTGTAACTGAAAGAGAGATAAGGGATGGAGCTAGTTTGGGCAAAATCCATTTGACATTCATGGTTCATGGCGGCATGCATGGTGTTTCTTCTTGTTGTTGTCAAAGTCATTTTTAATTTATTTGTGACTATTTTTGTTCGTTTTTATTTTAATAGAAAACAATGTATTCTAGTTTTCATGTGAAAATATATATTTTTTAATTCTTGGACAATGGTTTTAACTTGCTCAGCCTATAAATGTGTACGTCTATAACGTCAAAAGGAGTGAAGTTAAAATTTTACAGGTGGGTTAATTTTAAAATAATCCTAAAGCTTTTTAGTCTGGCGCTTTTTGCCCAAACTAGCTCCATCTCTCTCTCGGACCTTTCTTACTAATGTTGTATGCACGAGAACTATGATGATTTGATACATCACTGGTAAATCCTAATATTTTTTGGCATAAAGGAATCTGTGGTTTCTCTATATACCAAAAGTTGGTTGACACTCTATACAAAATGTACTGATTTGTGAAATATCTTGTATCTTTTATTATTTCAGGAACGTATTTAGAAACGCTTAAAGAAATTGCTGGATTCCAAAAATTAAGTAATACCAAGGAAATTACCTTAAAAATAAAGGTGCATATACATTTTTTACAATAAATATGTATTTAGTAACTTGTACAAATGAGAATAACACTTTTTAAATAAGTTTTACCGACAAATATGTTATATTGTGTAATATATTGTTTTGAATCTTTACTGCCTTTTTACTTCCACCACTTTTTTGCTTTCCAGTTCTTCAGATTTATCTTTTTTAACCTTTTCTTTTCCCTTTTTACCCTTCTTCGACTTTTCGATCTTTCTTTTTGTAGAAGTTCTGGCTCTCCAAAAATATAGTTAAGTTAAAACTTGTCTTTGATTCTATATTTATATATTTTCCTGCATCACTTAAATCAAAATGTGAATCACCTAAAAGATTGTTAATTTGCATGTCCATAAAACTTATTGGTATCTTAAAGTAATCCTAGTAATTCCACATTTTTGGATATTGTGAAGAAAAAATTACCTCCGTAAGCAGAATAAAACTAAACTGTAATTTTAAAATTTAGGGCGCATAACGTGTTTTTTTCTATGATATTAGCTTTTGTTTCACAGCCTACTGCGGTTTAAAGTGTAAAGCTTAATTAACACGTTCACTGCCACCGTGGCTTTGAAAAAACTTTCTGTTACAGCTAAGGTATATACTTTGCAAATCAAACTTGTTTTACTTTATAACCATCTAAAGTCACATAATATTCTTTGAAAATTAGCCAAATACGGTTTTTTGTTCTTACAGCCATACTCTAGAACTTACGTCTAAAATACATTTAGAGTAGCAAATGTGAATGCAAGCAGCTATTGAAGCTCCAAAACATCGTTATACCTGAGTTACCTACGTGGATGCACGCGGCTGTAAAGCAAAATTAATTGTGAAGCCAGATAGGCATCTCATGGCAGCGAACCTGTTAAATGGCATAGGAATTATTATTTATGATATATTATATTTTTAAAACGGGAATTTAAGGTGCTATCTTTTTAGATATATAGGGTGTTCCATTTAAAAAGCAGATTAGTTCCGATAACTTATTAACCTGAACCCGTATACTTATTCTAAAAAGAGCAGATTATAGTAGTCATTATAAAGAACACACACAAAAACATTTTTCTGCATCTCTTTTAATTCGGAAAATTGAGTATCATTTTAAAAATAACCAAGGTAATTTATACAGGGTGTCCGGTAACTTAACCGACAAACTTTAAAGGGTGATTCTACAATGCAAAATAAGAAAAAACTTCATATAAACATATGTCCTAAACGTCTTAGTTTTTAAACTACGGTGTGTTTAAATTTTTAAAAAATTATCGTTTTTTTACTTTAACTTTTATACCAATTAAAATATGTTTAAAACATTTAGGGAGCACCTTCTATGCATTAAAGGACATTTTTAACATTAAAAAAAAATAAAATAAAAATACCAGTGTCATCCATAAGGGGTTTGGGCTAAAATTTTATTAAGAAAAAATGGTACGCCATTGCATTTTTATAAAATAATTTTTTCTCCCCGTTTGGTTTAGTACAGATTTAATCTCTTGAATGTTTTGGGTTTGATGAACGATTTTTGCATAAAAAAATAAAAACCATTTTTGGCATGGCCATTTCGTATTGCTAATATCAAATTCTACAGTAAAAAGATAACCTTGGGTATTTATTCTTTAAGGTAGTTCTACCGATACTACAAGAGTCAAATGAGTGTTTAAGGTAATTTGACTATCGTGGTATTTATATTTGGCAACTCTGCGTAAAAACAATAGAAATCATACGCAAAAATCTTTTTTTTTTATCTTTGGACAATCCACGAAGGCTGAAAGCCTAAATACTAACGTACCGTGGATGTCTTAAGCATATCTACTGCACAAGCATCTTTAAACAAGTTACTAGATTAAATCCCGTTAAATTCGACGAGTTTTATTAAGCTTAGTTCATAAGCTTGCGAAATGCGATTTGCGAATCGCGAAACGTGTTCTGATTGGTCGATTACTAACGACTTTCGAATGTTTCGTTACAAATGGATCAATCAGAACACGATTCGCAAATTGCATTTCGCAAGCTTATGAACTAGGCTTAGACAGTTATTAGAGGTTTAAATGAAGCTCCTCTATCGAATGCTTTTAAACTTTCCTAGTGCACTATGACATTTGCTTGTCATATTTTCTTAATGTTGTTGCCAGTTGCCATTTTATAGATAGATTTTATTTATTAAATATAATTAGGAGAAAGAACGAAACACAAACACACGTCAAGCGGTCGCATACCAGTGATATGTGATATATTAAACACGCAACTTGCAACGTGCCACATAAGGTAAATACGGCGCATTTATATTTACCAAATAAAACCCTCAAGACTACAGTAAAAAGCGCAGGAACCTGTAATATGACTGGTTTCAGTTAAATCTTTTTTTAATTCCCAAATAATGCGAATTAAAAAAACAGATTTAACTAACCATGACCCCCTAATGTAACAGTTTTGTATGACCGTATATAGCGCTTCAAACCTGCTTGTGCTTTTTACTGTAGTCTGCCCAAAACCCGTGGAGTTTTAGGGGTTTAATTTAGTTTAAGTTTAAAACAAAAAGGATTTTTAATTTTGTTCCATTTACCACAAATATCGAAAATATTTAATATTGTTATATCGATATAGCGAGAAGTTAAATATCGATATTTGAGTTCCGATATATCGATATTTAAAAATAATCGATATGTCGTTGCCATCCCTATCGATACTGCGTTTGACGTTTTATTTTCCGAGGTATAGGGAGCACACGTTGCATTTTGTTTTTAAAGAAAAAAAAGAAAATAAAACATTAAAAAGAGTAGTGATACGACGTCTCAGTAACCAGAAGATCATTTAAAAAACAAGGACATGTAAATTGGTACAGCAGAAGTCTCTATTGAAGTATCTGAAAATTATGACTTTGCGTTTTAAATACAGGGTGATTCACGGTCGATGGTAGGTCAGACGTTTATGGCAAACGGAACGTAGAATTTTTCTGAAAATTTAGCATCGTACATATTCTAACCTGTTCTATCGATCTAAAATATTTTCAGCATTGCGACGTTGCCGCTTCTATCAAAAAGTCCTATAAACTTTATTTTTTTAAATGGAACACCCTCTATATTAACAAGTTTTTATATTCGCCTTTTAATTATAATACTTTTTGTTAATATTATCCTATACCTATCTCTATTGGTTTTCGAGATAAAAAATAATTTGTGTTAAATGTGGTCCAAAACATGGCCCTAATTAAACTTAAGTAAATTGGTGCTCTCAATTCATAAAAGTTGAGGTTTTGGTGGTAGTTTAGACAGACACAGTGTATTTAATTTACACCGAGAAATCGACTCCATACCATACAGGGCGTTCTGAAATTAGTATTATTTCCGTTATTCTTAAAAAAGTTCAAAAGATCATTTTTTCAAATGAAACCCCTGTATATTACTCAATAAAATAAAAGATAAGAAAAAACGTTTAATTACGTATATACCACTAGTATATTTTTAGTTTATTTCTAACCTTTAATATAGGTTAAAATGTCCGCCTAATATAGGTGTATTAATACTGCAGTACTATCCAAATTTTAGACGTTGAAAGTATACGTTTATTTATAATATAAAATGAGCAATTAAAAAGCGGTTTCTAATAAACCCTATAAATTGGTATATAATATACAAAACTGTAACGTTTACTAAACACGTTAAAAAGTCTTAAATTTTATACGTTTATATTTAGAATAAATTTTACGTTAAAAAAGCCATATGAAATAAATCAAATATTGACGTATACGAAAAACGTTTATTTTGTATGTATAATATACGTATATGTATTAGGTAATACATTCGTTTAGGCTTACTAAATCTAAAAAAAAAAAAAAAATAAAATAAAAAATTCTCAAATCAAAAGGACGCAACTGGTAACACTTAACACTGCACTCTAATAAATAAAAGTAATATAAAACACAACAAAAACTGTATAGAACATAAAAAAACAGTTGAAACTTTAAAAAATTCTAGAATCAAACATAATAATAGAGTCTTTCACGTTTTGGCATTACGGTATCGCTGTTTGGACAGTTTAAGCCAGTCTTGGCATGCCTGTCCGATAGCTTTGTCTGTGAGTTCTCCGACAAATGCAACTCCCTGCACCTGGTCCTTACCTTGAAATGAAATTTTGACCGCTTCTGTAAAAAAAGAAAACCCAAGGTCACTAAAAAGTACAGGTGATCTTAGTGTTTTTTGCATAATAAATTAATTGTTAGGGTAGATTAAAGATACGCCCAAACCAACGCGGGATGCGGGAACGGGACAGGGGCGAAACGGATGCAGAACCTATTTCTACAGCGGGATATGAATATATTTACACCAACGCGTTGTGAATACATACATATATCCCGCTGTGGAAATAGGTCCCGCATCATAAAACAATACTCCTATATCCATGAGGAATATTTTGTGTCCAAATTCGTCCCGCTCCCGTCCGTTCCGCATTTTAAGGTCTTTATTGTAATTGATTGGTTTTGTTTGTATTATTTTTAGGTCTGATAATGCTCTTAGGAGCGAAACACTTGTCACCATTTAACGGTTAATTAGTAAAAAGTTTTAAGACCGAGACTTTTTGGTGTTTTCTTTTGATATGTTATATCAGGTCTCTTTGAGAATATGGACGACTTCTTTCAACCCAAACATTTCTAAGAAAATTAAAAATAATACTAAAATAGTACACAATACACGTAAATTAAAGCGTATATATTAGACGTTTATAAATGGTGTATTAAAAACGTATAATAGACCATTAAATAACCAAGATATATTTCAATAATTTTTATTTTAGTGTACTAAAAATTAAAACAAAACAGAGGTGTAAGGTGTGACATTCACCTAATCCAAGTGTTTGAGCCATAATCATTCCTTATAAATAAGGTATAATAGGGGTTGAGAGATCAAAACGAAAATTTCCGCTACAGGTTCAGCGGCCATTTTTGCCGACTTCATGAAATAAAACATCAACAATTCTTATCTAATATTATATGTAATATGTATAACTATTGAATTGATATTAGCGCAATTAAAATAAAGGTAAAAAGTAGGTACTTACTTTATTAGCAATCGGAAATACAATGCACTGCACAATATTTTACAACAAGAAGGCCATTGAATCTCATAAGTCACTTCGAAGTGTCGAGGGTTAGTTACAAAGCCGAGGAGAAAAGCGACTGCCGCGCATCACGTGTCGTTATTGTAAGGCTGTTATTGGCTGTTATTGGAATAATGCCGAACGGATGAGTAAATTTTGTAGATTATTGGTACGTTTACTTTTAGGGAATTTTAGACAATATTATTTATATATACAGCACAAAGTCAAATATTTGCAAATATTAACATCAAATTAAAATTATAAAAATATTATTACTAAACCAATGATATTCTCATAGGAGAATGATAATAATGATTTTAAAGCAATAATAGTTAGTTTTCTAATAAAAAATAATCTATAATAGACGTAGATTATGCTTTAGTTTCACACGTTGAAATTTCAGTAAATAGTAAGAAAAAAAACGTTTTTAAAATACTCGAAAATAATAGTGTTTCATGAGATTATCATTAGTAGTTCCAAACTATAAACATATTTTTTGTGCATTTTTAAAACACGCACATAAATGAGACCATAATATAAAGTAAAATATTTTTTAAAAATTTTATGATATTAAAAGATAATATGACATACGTTGAATATACGATTAAAATATGCACGTGTTTAAAAATGTTTAATAGAGGTGTAATAAATATACCAAAACCAAAAATATACGACAATATCGTTTAATAAACGTTTATTAAACAAAAAGGCAAATTCTTGTGTTGCTTGGGTA